>CALSCE010009506.1:15902272-15935201 GCA_943593645.1 Bovichtus variegatus | reverse complement strand
CATAAGACCAGGGATAGCAGAGGAGAGAGAGAAGAGAGGAGAGAGAGAGAGAGAGGGAGAGAGGAGAGAGAGGAGAGAGAGAAGAGAGAGAGGAGAAAGAAGAGAGAGAGGAGAGTCTGTATTCTGATAGGGAATCTGTGCATACGATGGAATGTAAGTTTGTCTGAAATTCCTTTATGTGTGCAGAAGAGTGAGAGTACAGGCAGATAATTGTTGGCTTGAAAGAGAGAAAGATGAAAGAGAGAAAGATTTATATTTAGCAGTTCTATCAATACATACTTGGAGAAATAATTGACAATTCAGAAACATTTCACAGCTGAAGGGAACAAAACGAGTAGAACAACTGAAGCTGTACTCAGCTCATCCAAAGTCTCATTATTATTTAGTTTTTACCTCAACCAGTCATCACTATATTCTTTTCTTCATACACAACAGTATACTGTATTGCAATGTGCATTTTCCCATCCTGAATATTATACTAATATCGTAAACCTTGTGGAACTTGCTCTACTTAATTATGGTTTTACCAATGAAGCACAATTTTAACAGGGCCACAGCTGCCATTGATGAGAATCACGCCACCAAACTCTTTGTACTAATAAGAACATAGAGATTTCCCTTCTCCAAGTCTAAGAGGTGCAACACACGCGCGCAGTGCGGAGACCACATCTAATCATTTAAATCACCTGTGTGGGTGTGTGAGTGTGCACGGCCTTAAAGAACCATCAATATTTCACCACTAGCATTTCCATTCATGGCTTTTAGACCTTCACATTGAGGATTCGACGCTGCAGAAACAAGCGTCACAAGTTATATAAAGAATCTACACGTTTGAAAGGGTTTTGTTGGGGTGTCTTCGTGGAAGATTCATGACCTCAGTATTTCAAAAATCCTGGTCACAGCCCTGAAAAAAAAAGGACCAGTTTCACTTGTCAAAGGAAGAAAAAGCACATGTGTTACTAATAACATTAACAATGGCTCCCTGCCATTTGAATGTCCCAGTAATCCCTGCAGCAAGCCTGGACCTGGGACAGCAAACGCATTAATCATGTGATTAATTACACCTGTGCTTTTCCTGCAATGACACGGCAAAATGTCCGGCAGGAATAACATGTTGAACTTTCTCAGGACACACAACTAAATGTACGCACACGCACACACGCACACACACACACACACATGCAAAGACATGCAATGAATAAGAGCTATTCATCAGATGACGTGATGATCAACCTCAATGCACACATGACTCTGTTGTACGATGTTTTCTCCATCTGTGGTGGAATGGGCAACACTTGGAATTAAAGCATTTCCCCTCCCCCCTCCTGCCTCCTCCCTGCGTCCTCCCTGACCCCTCCCCCTCCTCCTCCTCCTCCCCCTCCTCTTCCTCCCCCTCCTCCTCCTCCTCCTCTGGTAGCTGTCCTTTCAGCACCGCCGCCACTGCAGCAAAACCCTGCTCCACTCCACCTTCGTTGCATGTTCTGTCTTTCTTGTTTTCGACTGCTCCACCTACATCCTAGCTACATAATATCACATACAAGAGTAATCTCTGCGAACGGCAAACAAAGACGTGGCGAACACCGTGCTTCTAACGTGAAGCATCAGCAAAACAATGCTTTCTGATTTACGTGGGTTTGATTGTAGACAGATTCATTGCTTTCAGGTGGTTTCCCCGGGAAATCATCAGCTGCTAATACGTCGTAATCCAGTCAGTGGTTATAATGTGACATCTTTTTATAAACTCAGAGTAACGATTGTAAGATTTATGAGTGAAACTAAGACACATTTCATGAAGTCTCTCAGTCTGCAAGGCCATTAGAAGGCAAACATCCATCCGCTTGTTTTCCATTTTATCTAACGGCCTTTTAGGAGGTATTCTTAGCATGCACTTAAAGAACACTTAAAATTCCATTAAGACTTCATAAACAATAATATGATAATATCCTGTCATCACAACTTTAAACGCTACCAATATCACTCTTTTTGAGTCGTACAAATACAAATACAATACACGGTCAGCCAAGGTTCATATTTTACATATTTACGTTCTATATCGAATTATGGTTGTCGACCATAAAACTATTATTCTCTCGACTTTACGTCTGCACTTCACTACAGAGGCGTTCTGTGCCGTCACACTTCAGCGGCTCCTCTTCATCAGTGCATTATGCTTCGTCACTGATGACACGTCACACTCATTATTACTCTCTGTATCACAAAGTTGGATGGATTTACTATCCATGCAGCTCGAATGTAAAAGCAGGCAAACTTGGCAGAAGATCTTGGCAGAACTAGTTTAATTTATTCACCTTTTGTAAGGAATGAACTGCAAACTGCCCTGAAGATAGTTTTGTTTGACTGTAAAGCTTTATTATCCGATGTTTTTTATAACTCTAATTGTTTTTATTAGTTCTTTGTCAATGTGTGTGTTGTCGTCGTGTGGTTCTGTGATTATGAATGTTTCTTGTTCTTCAGTCTGTCTTGAAAAATGATTAAATAAAGTTGATATAAAAAGCATTCATAACTTGTAATCAGAACATTTCTTTGATGTAGGTTATTACATTACATAGGTTATTCTTACAGTAGTTAAAATACGACGCTTTCAGAAATTAAGAAACTATGAGGCCTCGGATTTTAATAAAATTAAATGAGCATTTGAGAAAATCCTCAAAAGCTATTTAGTAAAATAATATTTGTTCACTATTTTCTAACTAGCTGAAATGTAATGCTTTGCTATACGTTTTCACCAAACGTACTGTATTTAAAAAAAAAAAGAAAGTATTTGTTGATTCTCTGTCTTTAACGCCTCATTTCTCATCCTTTTATTATTTTATTAACGGTCCCTCAAAGGTGTTTTCAGTCACAGTGGCTGATGCCTCGGGTGCTACGCAGGTATTACGTGATCTCCATTAACTCTGCGCCGCACTACTACCCTACAAATGGTGAAGGCGTAATTATCACATCCTGAGGAATATGTCAATCAAGTAGAGCTTGTAGCTCAAAACAGTCGTGAGAAAACGTCTAATTAAGCTCCATAAAGGAAAACACCCGTGTGTGCACAAAGGTGTTGGAAGGATATTTTGGAAAGATTAGATTTTATGCTGAGGTATATGGGAATATTAAAACCACTCTCTACAATGTCTACAGCCAACATCCCGTTAGCTTAGCTTAGCATAAAGACTTAAATCTGCCAACCAGCAAATGTAAAGCTCACGAAATAACAAGTTATATCTCATTGGTTAACGCCAAACAAAAAGCAAAGGGTTAAAATGACAATTTGTGGTTTTACGATAGTATTAAAGAAACTTCTTAACTTGCAGATCCCATCTTAACCTCACACTTGAGCTCGAACGTTTCAGCAATGCGGCCTCAGGCAAATCACCCGCGAGACCACAAAGTGCTGCGGGGCAGATTTTGTTACCTTTGGACAGAGCAACGCTCGTCGTTTCTGCCGGTTTCCAGTCTTTGTGCTAAGCTAAGCTAACCAGCAGCTGTAGTTTATCCTTGTGAATTCATCCATCAGCTGTACATTCCCAGGAGTCATTTGACTGTCCAGGTCATTCTATGGTTGGCAGAGTTGTTCTTATATAAAAACATTGTTCATAATGAGATAAAATTCTTGAAGTACTTAACAACGTCATCTGTATCCCAGATGTCATATTGCTTTATAAATGAGGTCACTAGGATGAGGGAAAATGGCTTTTGAGTACTTTGATTATTCAGCAGATTAGCAGACGAGCTTTTCACCTAAAACATTGGACCCACGGACTCTGTAAAACCTTTAAGTGGTACACTCTATTTGTTTAATATTTCTTGTTATGTTTTATCAGCCACCCTTTAATCCTCGTTCCATTCCAGAGAGCACATTTTGCTAAATATGTTCACTCTGGTAGCTATTTTGCTGACAATCTATCTGCCCGAGCTGCTTTGAAGCAGTTTGCTTTGTGTTTTTCAGGTCTGCTGAGCTCGCCGTGTGTCACGCTCACTTCTTGTGAAGGTAAAGGTTTGCTTGGTTCAGACGCCGCTGGCGGTCTGTAAGCAGGGGCCAAGTGTTTTTTCTTTCATAACCTGTGTGTGTTGCCGTATTTGCACGCAGGCATCTTTTGTCACTCTGATAAGTGACCTGTCATGCAGAGTACGGCAAGCAGCCCCAACCTGATTTAAGAGACAGGATAGTCCATGGATGCGAGTATTTCAGATCTTTTGTCAGCATCTTGTGTAAGCTGAGTGTGCAGCTGCATGTGAGCCGCTATGTGTGTGTAGCAAGTACAGTAAGCAGCCTCGGGAGTGATGGGAATGATGAGTGTGGTAGCAGAGCTGGAGTCGAGCCATGTGCTCTGCGGGGGAACTGGCCCTTTAATACCCATCAGCCAATGAAGCAGGGGATGCTGGGAGCAGGCCGTCCTTGGGAATGACCTTGCAGGGGGGCTGAGGGATGGAGAGAGGCTAGCGAGGGAAGAGCACACAGAAGGGGCAGATAAAGGAGAGTAAGAGGGGGGGGGGGGTTACAGAGTGTGCAGGGAAGATGGAGGAAGCGAGAGAAAATTCACAGCAAGAAAGATGTGAAATGTATTCATCTCTACCACAAGGGCACGTTTACTACTAGAGGAAACAGACACATGATACAGTAAATAGACAGATAGTTAGACACAGACAGATGAATGAGAGATGGATAGTTGAGGAACACTAAGAGGATTTAAAGTTCAGCTGCGTAGTTCTGTCTCTTTCTCGCTCTCTCTGTGACAGACAGACATGCAGACGTCACCCTGTCCAGATTAAATTGACGGCATGCCACGCTCTTACATTGCATAATAATTTTTTCTGAAAGGGATGAAAGAGAGGAATAAGAATAGGGCCCAGATGCAGAAGTGGTAATAATGCGGGCCTAACAACTGTGGTTGAAGTCGCGGGGGAGAGGATTAAGGAGTCTCAGATTTAATGAAACTGGGAAAAATGTTAATCTAAAATATTCGTATATACTTTTGGCATGAAAGCGCCTAAATGTAATCTCAAAATGCGCATGTGACTATTCAATCAAAAACAAAACATAGAGGGAACCTTTTTAAACTAAAGTGAGATACAAGACTAGATTAATCTGGACAATAGCCTAATGATGCGTTCACTTGCAGAGGCCTCCTCCACATGTGGCGTCAGCAGCAGGCGCTGCGGTGCTTTGGCCCCGCCAGATGTGTTGCCGTGCGTGTGGCCCCATTCTGTTCAAGATGATAGAGTGAGAGCGTGTGTTTGCCTCTGTGTACGTAAGTGAGAGATGGTACCAACGAAATGAAGGCTCCAGTGTGTCTTAACATGTTGGGGTGCATCAGCATATATACGTGCATCAGTATTTGTTCTCGAGCCGTGGGACTAGCAGTGTGTGTGTGTGTGTGTGTGTGTGTGTGTGCATGTATCACTGGAGTGCTGCTGTGCCCAATGAGTCAGAGTGATGGAGTGTTAGCCTGACGCTATGCTAGCTCGGCAACCTCAGCAAGGTTTTCATTATCACTGCACCCAGCCACCTCAGACATGGGTGGGGCTCTGTCCCTCAGTCCCTCTCACACACTAAAAGGTGAAGATTGCAGAAAAAGAAATATGCCTCCTCTCGGTTTGCTAATTTTAGTAGCTCATTTGTCTTCCGAGTGATGTCAGCTGTGTGTGCACGAGTAGCTTTGTGTGTGCGTGCGTCTCCTTCCGTGTCTTCTGTCCCCCAGGTTTGTCTGCAGGGCGTGTATTCTTGCCCTTATCCTGCGCTCTATCCTGACAGAAAGAGGCTGCTGTGTGCTCGTTACTGGGAGACTCTTGCAGACATTGTTCCCTCAGTGGGAGTGCGGTGTGCGTGTGTGTGCGTGTGTGTGTGTAAAGGACTGGGTAATTGGCTCTCCACTGCCCAATGCTTTGTCCCCTCTGTGTGCACTCACAGTTCCAGGCTGTAGCCCAAATGTAAGCTGATGGTCTGTGAGAGCAATGGCATGTGTATGACAGGTACTGTATATACGACATCGATCGTGACCCTGGAGACTGGAGCAGGTCGCCCTGGCAACTACTGGTCCCCCCCTCCATCCCCTCATCCCCTCTTTCATTTAATTCCTTGTCACATTACTCATCTGTCACACATGGTGCACACACAAGACGCTCAGAGCACCGGGGCTGTGTGAGATACAAGCAGGGAATGTAACAGTTCAGAGTAACAGACATGTCAGAGACAACAACTCCACCTGCAAAGAGAGGAGTAAAAGGTGATGTTGCATGTAACCTGCATCAGATATGTGTGCACAACCGTCTTCGCTCATGTCAAGAACAAACTACATCCCAGTGTATCCCTCCAGCCTGCTACGTGGATACTAATGAGTGTTACACCACCAGGTTCCTCCACTAACTTCTACGTCTGTGCCTTTATATACGACTGATTTGTATGGCCAATTATGTCATTTCTATGAGAGCGAGTTGATTTTCCAACCTCTCCTCAGATGTCCTTTTGACTCTTTACACCTCCTTGATTGAGCTCTGTATTAGAGGAAATTAGAGCGTAAGCTTTAGTGCATCCCAACCTCTGAATGTAACGTCTATGAATAGAAGTAGCCGCTTAAAACAGGCCTCAAGTTTGTTTAGAAGGGCATCTATTTATGGTATAGGCTGTTAATTATTTAAAATTCATCCTGCATGCCCTTGCTTTCTTTCCTTCTTTTTCTTCCTATTTTATTCTGTATTTATTTATTAATCTATTTAGCTCTTAAATTGTGGTAATTTTCATTTCAGTTAAAATTATGCAACAAATACAGTTATCATCATTTTTATTATTTATTGAGTCACTTGCTCTAGGCAGGAGAAATGTCCGCTGGGCAGAAATGCTCCTGCATGTGTCACTCCATCTTGTGTCCTCTACAGACTTGTTCGCTCCGTCCTCACCCCTCTCCCACACAGCTGCCTCTCTTCTTCTCTCTCCTCCTTTCCCGCTTCCTCCCTCGCGAGCGGACTCAATGGTGAGTCTAATTTTAGCTGTAACACGTCAGTTACACGCAATTTCTTACTGCCCTAGATATTTGCGTCTTACATATGCATTTTCACATCGAACATCTTGAGTGGATTCAAGTGTGTGCAGCATGTGTGAACAGATGAGTAATGTGACTGGGGTGACCCTGATTGGCTATTCCCCTGTCCTCTGAGCCGTCCCATGATGCTTAGAGGAAGTAAAGCTCCCAAGGTTATGCATGCCAACATATGGGGAACATGCAGCTCGCAACAACTGCGCGCACACACACATGCACAGGGAAGTGAAGCAGAACCTTATCCTTGGCAAAGCCTTGGGGATTGTCACATTTCCATTTAAACTGCTGCAGACATGTTGTAGCAGTAAATCACGGGTCATTCACAGCCTCAGAAGAGCAGACAGGACGGTGCCACAAAACTATGAGCAGATGCTCCTGGAAGCAAACCTTTCGAAAAAAACCCTGCTTTTTTTGTTTGGAGTTAAACAAAAAGTCCTGAAATATCAATTGACACAAACGTAATCACCAACAATTTAAAAAAAAAATAGATTCAACAACTAATAGTGATCGTGATGATAGTTATTGTTAAGAATAGTTCTCAAGAAAAGAACGTACATTTGTTCTGGTTGAAGCTGAACTCAATGACTTCCTGTCTGTTTTGCGTTTTATTTAATTGTAATAGACACAAACACTGAGCATTGCACATTGAGACAGTTCTCGCAAGTTTCTTACATTTTAAAGGCCAGACAAAATAAAATTCAAACCTGATCCGATTTAGAAAATAATTGGTATTTGCAGCTATAAACAAAAACAGCGCATTGACATAACATTTGTATGTCTATATGTCTGATAGTGCTCGAGGAACGAGTCAACATTTTAGCACTTTATGGTGAGGGAACATCGAGGGAACCAGTGCGACGCTAAACTTTCGGGTTGACCTACAAAAATACGTCATCACTTCAGCACTGTTGCAAATTTCAACAAGATAGATGATGGTATAAGACCACAAGACACAATTGAAAGGTCCAGGAAACAATCTAGTCAGTAACCTTGAGTTTGGATTTTTAGGGCAAACATTAGAAACATCATATTTTAGAGAGTGTAATTATGCGTGCGGCCCAGATAACCCACAATCCAGCTGTTTAACTAACGCTGACTTCAGCCCGAGGACGCTGGCAGTGGCAGGGGTCAATTAGGATTAAGCTCTGCCATATTACATACTGTTGACCTACAGTGGACGACTAACGTTAGGAGGTTGAACTCAATCTTGCATGAATATAATTAGGGGCGGACATCTTTGGGTCCTTGTGACATCTGCTGACTGTACATTTCCTTGATAATTTCAAACCTTGGTGTGTTGTTTCTGCGAGGATTAGGCAGAACTGTGGGTGTGGCTGCAGGCTTGATCAAATTGAAACAAACATCTGGACACACCCTGGCAGGCTAACAGGCTGGGGCACGCACACACACACACACACACACACAAGCGCACACACACACCTCATTAACCTGAGTAACTGTAACCCTCAAATAAGTCATGATTCATGCCATGTTAGCTTGCGCATGCTAAAATGCGGTGCTACTAAATCAAGGCTTGTTTACTCGGACTGGATGATCAGTCGGGCCATTCATCACTCTGTGAAAACAGGACGGTGTTCAAGTGTTTCCCTGGCAGCCATCGGTGTGTCTGTGTCAGTGTGTGTTTGTATATGAGACGGCAAGATTGCACATGTGCCCAGAAATGTGTTTCGGGACTGAATGGAATGAGGGCTGATGAAGGGGAGCGAGTTTGGATGAGTACCCAAGAGGCACTCAGTTGTTCAAATGTTGTGTCATCACTGGGGAGTGAAACATCTGGCTCTGTGGTGGTGTGTTGGCCTTGTCTGGCTGGTTTTACACATTTACTCACTCAGCCGCAAATAAACACGCCCAAGCACAGAGTAACCCAGGCAGACTGGGAAGGCTGTCTCTGGTGGAGTGCAGGGGTAGCGCCAGTGTAAATAATCCTGATTAAACATTTTGTGTCCATTTTATGTGAATGACCAGCCCTTATTGAACCACAATAAACATGTGGTGCGCGCGTTGATTTTGGCCCCGATTCACGTGGCTTTTCTTTCCATTATGTGTTTATCTCCACATGGCTAACAAACTGAAGGATGAATACATGAATGCAGGTGCTCACCAACACGGAATGGCTCACGTATGGTTATAAGGGTATGAAAATGAATAAATAAATCATACGGTATGCTGTGGCTTTTACAGCAGTCATATCTCAACCTGATTGCACACCTATGGCAGCTCCCCCCCACCGTCATCAAAACACCAAGAATGATGTTCATCCCTCCGGTAGATATCGACAGACTTGGAAAATGTTTGCCAAAGCGCACTGAAGCTGTTCCTGCAGCACATCTACTGCCCAGCTTCTTTAAATCATCGCATCATCTTTCTGTCACTTACTCCTAAAAACACACTACTGGCATTTGTATGCAAAATGGCCAACATGAAAAAAGCTCTGGGTGGGGGGGGAAGCTATAAGTGCACCTTTATTTTAAAATATTAATACGCGTTTCTAAGAATGCACCTTCAAGCTCAATTTCTAAAATGGTATGCATAGTTTTATTTCACGCAGCCATCTTAATCTGGACAATGTTTGCATCCCACCCTTGTGGTTCACACAGAATCCTCTGATTGATGCTGCGTCCCTGTTGCGTTTATGACATTCCCATTTCTGTGTTTTTATTGCATGTGGCTGATCCTCATTATACAAGAATGAATTACCACCAAGTATATGAAAAAAGGGAACTTTTATGCCCCATCGTTTGCCATCTCAACGTGCTGATTAAAGCAGATTTCTCCTCAGCTGCAGCATGTTACAAGTGACTACACTTCATGACGCCTAAAGGTCCTAAAACCCCGTCAACTGCATGTCTCTCCACCTCGTCCCGTCTAGGTGGAGCACCTGCTTAACAACACATGAGAACATCCACATCTGTGCGCACCATCCCACTGCCTGCATCTGCAGTGCAGGTCTAATGGCGGTGATTGGAGGAGAGAGAAGACACTCCCCCGTGTGAATGGGCAAGAGCTGAAGCTCCACACAACGTGACTTGATGAGGAGGATCTCATGTTGCTGGGCATGTTGGAAATAACCATAGTTTCTGTTAACACGAGCATAAAAAAAACAAAGAGTGGGGGGGGAAAAGTCCTGTAGGTTCAGAACATTACATATCAGCAGAGGAGCGAGTTGAGAATGCGTAATATATCAGCCACCTCGCCGTCTGTCACACGACCCTCTCACACACTTACATTTCAACACAGGGAGGTTGTCAACAGCCCTCCGCCGATAATGACTGAGCAAGTACTTAGGATTGTGGATAACATACTTTGTGGGTTAGCGGTGAGCTCAGGAAGGAAGATATTTAAGGGCATGTTGGACACGCCATCCATTTAAATGAGAAAAATGTGGAGACGGTTAGAGGGAGTCACTCAGCAGGTTGACGAGGACGACGCAGCCCGAGATGATCATTAAATATTAAAACATCATTTTAAACCAACTACCACCACGACTGCCGCAGGGAAACAAGCTGCAGATGTCACACAAACACACTCTCCATGTAAGCAACACTGCGCTTCATCTGGATTGTATTTACAACGTATCTCTACAACTCCGAACAATTGACATCACACACTTTCCTCGGGTATTTCGGCATTCACAATTTTATATTTTGTAATTGAAAAAATTATGGCTATGTAACTTTTCTGGAAGAAATTACACTTTTTTTTTTCCTCTTACAAATTAAAAGCCAGCGTTGCTCAATAACACTCTGGGTTTTGGTGCTGAAGTCCAACATGGTGTGGTATTAACAGCTGTTTATGAATGGTAGCAAATTTGAGATGAATCGTGCTTTGTAACAGACATTACTCCTCTTTGCTCAATATTTCGGAGACATAGTTAATTAGATCTTGTAAAATGTATTTGAAGCGTGGACAGCGTTCCTCAGGACGTTATGTTCCCAGCTTGGTTTGTTCGTCCGCCTGTCAGCAGGATTACAGAAAAACACGACTTTCATGAAACTTGGCTGAAGGGTGAAGCACGGGCCAAGAAAGAACCCATCACATTTCTGAATCACGTGGTGGATACACACATTATGTTTCACTTCCCTTAACTTGGCCAGATAGGACCAGATAGGGCCAGATAGGACCAGATAGGCCCAGATAGGCCCAGATAGGCCCAGATAGGACCAGATAGGACCAGATAGGGCCAGATAGGACCAGATAGGACCAGATAGGGCATTTGTGCTGCATTCATGTGGTGTCGGGAAAAAAACACGGAAACAGATATCGTGTTGTTTAAACGCTTCGAGCATTACAATACAACACATTCTTTGTAGCGTCCATGTTGCTTCCACATGAACACGCCCAAGTCTCGGGAAATAGGACCATCCCAGGAGCAAGTGAACGCACCATTGAAGCATTCCAGCTCATCGATGCTAATATGAACCTTTTCCTAGACCAACGTATTTAAACTTGGGCACAGTGTCACAATCGTAGTATGTGCTTATGTTTTCTCTAACAAGGACTGTAAGATCATTAAAACTGTCTCAACCTTTCACACTGAGAAGTCTGTTTTCACAATCAATTTCAAGAACCCAATGTGTAAGTTTTCAAAGTGAGAACATTGGGACACGAGTAACATACACATTAGAACCATTCTGAGCCGAGCCAGGCCTCTCCCAGCTGTCCGCTGGCCTCCTCTGCCCTCCACCTTCATCTCTTTAATCCCCAAAGCCTCCCCCTCTCTATTCTCGCCCTCCTTCACGGCCTGTGCCCCTTATCTATTCCACTCGCCATCAGTTTCTCCCCCTTTTCCATTCCTCTCCAGACTCGCATGCCTTCCCTATTGCGCGGGCGTCTCGACAGTGTCACTCACCACGGTGCCAGTGTTCGTGCCTCCCTCGTCCTCTTGCTCTCCTCTCACACAGTCTGTCCTTCTGGCCTGACGTTTACACAATTGGCCCCGTTGAGAGATGATGCCAGAAAGAATGAGGGGGAAAAAAAAAGAAATGTAAAACGAAAGGGATGGAGAGAAAGCTGAGAAAGTTGTAGACCTCCAGTTACTTTCTGGACAAACAGTGGGAAACAATAATGGATACATCATTTATAACCTTCTTAAAGAACCCCACACTTAATTAATAATAAATATCAGCACCTGAACAACTACAGACACACACATTCTGGCTCCATGGGGCTCCAGTCATGTGTTCCTCCCCCTCCTATAGGCTGCTGAAGGTTCAGATCTACATCTACAGAGTGCTGAACCAAATTATCTTTATTCTCTTTGGACAGAATATGATTCAGCATTGTCAAATTGCTGCTTAATTCTCACAGTATGCTTTAATCTGTATTTCTTCCCAGCTCTTAAAATAGATATTCAAGGTCATTGAAGGTGTCCGCCGCCTTGTCAGGCTAAAACAGGCCTGTATTTATAAATGTGTGTGTGTGTGTGTGTGTGTGTCTCTCTACTCACCAACCAAGCCAACAGCATGCAGCCAAACATGCTCATCATTGTCATACACATGATGAGCAGAGATTGTCCATCAGGTTGCTCAGAGAGCACTCAGGATCAACGTGGATGCATGATGCAAGTTTCTTTGCGCTCCTTTAACACACGTTTGTTCTACTGACTGTCAAGGTCACCTGGTAAATCCCTCCTTACCTACTTTGCTCAGCCATTTCCTCCATCCCCCATCTTTTCTGTCCTCGCCGAATCTCTCAATCCCCCTCTTCTGCCTCTATTTTTAACCAGCTTAGCAGCATTGAAGGCATGAGAGGTTTAATTCTGTGCCTTCTCCCTCACTCATTACCTGGCTGCCGATTCACAAAGTCTGTTAATCCCATAATGCTGCACCCACTGCTAGTTTAGAGAAAAGTAACGCAGCGAAGCGTGAGAACAGTTTCCATTGAAAAATGTGTTCTATTCTGTTAAATTCAAAAATGTGACCCTCTAAAATACTTCGAACTAACTTATTAAAACTCAATGTTTCCGCTTTGTCCATCTTTACGTCTCAGTACCGAGTACATTCCCACCACACTGACGTAACACTCCTTCGATCCACACACACACAGAGCCAGAGCTGCGACTCCAGCTCGATCTCCAGGTCATATGTATTGATCCAGACGTTTATACACTAGGCACCTTAATGCAGAGCAAAGTCAGCACAGGGTACTGCAGCTCAACTCAAATTAGAAAACCATACATGAATAAATAATCATGTTCATAGAAGCCACCTTTAACTGCAGGTGCAGAGTGAAAGTCAGAGTTACCATATTGCTAAGAGCAGTGGGAGTTTTCCGTGCTTCTGCAGCAAGCGCCGACCTTGCTGGTGTTAAGTCTTGAATGGCCTTCAGTTGCAAAAACACATACAGTCAGCAGTAAAGCCCTGACACACTCAGTTCTTCTTAGAATCCCCATCTACCTGTGTGACGAGAATACAGGCAGAGGGACTGCAGAGTCATGGTGGGCTGCTCGTCAGGCTTCACCTTCATCTGCAGTGCCAGAGTCTGCACCAGGCCTCGCTCATTCACGACACTGCTGCACTCAATCAATATGTATAGACTGCAGGACACAAGTGGCTGAAACATGTGAGTAAGTGGTGCAGGAAGATAATGCATGTAATCCTGATATTCCACATCTACAAAGCTGCATATTTTGGCTCCTTTGATGCAGTTTCAGTGCAGGAAATGAATCACGCTGATCTAAAATTGGCCCTCTTCTCATGCCAGTAGACTTTTTCATGGATTGCGAGGACGGGATTGGAGGAAATGAATCTTAAGATAGAAAAAGATGAGTCAGACATGAGGGGAGGAAGCAGAGAACAAGGGCCTGCCTCTGTATCGGGTGTGCTCGAGCCTTCTTGCAGTTTCAGACTTTCAATTGTAGAGCCCTCACATGGACATGTGGAGGTACTGCAGCTGCAGTCTAACTGCAATGTTGTGCGTACACACACACTCCCTGGCACTTTACTGATAAATGTAGTGAAATGACAATACTCACACATAACTAAGGCACTGCTAATTCCAAAAATAAAACATTTTTGCATTATATTTTAGCATATGAGTCATGGATGTGACTCTTTGTTGTGCTAAACCCTCCATATATTTCAGTGCATACTGCCACCAGGTGGTGAAATGGTTGAATTACAGCCGAGGTGAAAAATATCTGCAGCTGCAAAGAATAAAAGACATGAATAACTCAAGTTAATAGATTCAACCAGGATCACAACATAAATGTTTATTGAACAGTCACGACGAATTTCAAATTATAATTCATGTAGATCAAAAAACAAAAAGATTCAATCATTCAGTAAGAGAGAAAATCGATCACGTTTTTGATAAAATAAACACCAACACACAGATACACCTTTGGGTTTATAATGCAACAGATCAAAATTTGGACTAAGTATCACTGACCTGTTTAACCCTTGGCCCTGATAATGGACGGATGTCAGTGTACTTGCAGGCTCTGTGTCAACCACAGTTTGAGCTCCATAAAAAAACATTTAATCCTTCACTAGACAGATGAATCGCAACAGATTTAATGGACATAATCCAGATTCATCCTAATCCATGCGAGCATGCTGGCAGACAAAGTAAAAAAGAAAAGAAAAAACAGGCACAAAAGTTTTTTTTTTTTGTTTTTTTTTTGTTTTTTTTTTAACAGAAGTAACAGATATTCCCAAAAATACAGCACTGACGACTCATTGTTTGAGCAGCTGAGAAATTTTTTTTTTTTTTTATATACTATGGCTTTAATAAAAGGATGGATGCAAGTCAAAATAAAAATAAAAATAAAAATAAAAAAAAGGCACAAAGGCTGCAGGCAAATCAAGTATTATGAGCCACGAGCTCGTAGATTATGTTCCCTTCCACCTGAGGTCAACCAAGTGTCACTGGACTTTCACAAGGAAGGCAAAGACCAGCTGCAGAAGAAGGAAAAAAACAAACAAAACCTATACAAAATCAAACATTTACACAAATATAGTATATTACAGCTGCAATCACCCCCCACATTGCGCTTTAGGCCCTGATGTCATCCCGGTCTGCGAGTCGTCTCGGCGTTGCCCGATTAACTGCAGCTAATAGCTTCTCCACGGGGCGCCTGTTTTACACCCACTTCATGCCAGCTGGGTTTGTAAACCAACAACAGACACACAGGACTAGACGGAGGCCACCTGTAATACACACACATTACGTTTCTGCTAACCAAGCCATGCAAGTAACCATAGTGCACTGGGATAGAACATTCAATAATGCAGTTCAGTGTTGAAGTAACGCTCATGCTATTGCAATGCAACAGCGTCTTTAAAAAAAATGTCTGACGATGATGTAACATTTATACACAGCATATGGTATTTAAACCATTTGTCTTTGATGTATCTACATTTGAACAATAACAGTTTCATTAAACATTAGCAACATTTATATCTTACTGGCTCAAGCTGATCAGGGTTTAAAAATTTTAATTTTCGATAAAAAGGAGCAACACACAACTAAACCCGATTATCTCATTGTACTGGTAACCACAGATAAATATTCTGACCCAAAAATGCCAAAACAACTCTGACTATGCAGCGCAGAATTGAAAATTCAGCATAAAATTCACATTCACACGTCTTCACATATTGCATTCGCAGAGCTCAATCTTTCCCTTTCTTATGTAAGCCTGCAGTCATACACTCACACATGCCCACGTATTTACACACAGACACACACGCCTCCTCCGTGTCTTCTCACACAAACATGGCGGGTGAGACAAAGCTCTCCCCACGGTTGACATTGGGGCCCTGATGATAGTCCTGGGGGTCGCTGTCTGTGCGCATGTAAGGAGGCGGGACCTCGTTGTTTCCGGGATCATCCCAGCCAGAGGGGGCAGCAGAGTGATAATGCGCCCTCTCATCTTCACCATCATCGTCATGGTCGGCATCCAGGTCCTTCCAGCAACAAGGCAACAGAAAACATGTCATCCTTCATGCATGAGGACATTTCTCTCCGGGTCAATCAGTCACACTGTGCGTCTACTTGCGTCTCACGCCACTAGTTTCTGGTTCACAATGTATTTTTGAATCCAGAGTTTCTTTCAGGCTAGAACATGATATAGCAGTTTTCTGTGCATATTTTAAAAAAAAAAAAAAAGGTAAAGATGAATCGACTTTGAACTGTTTAAATATTTACACCTGACAAGTTGTTTAATGTGCACGAGGAGGGACGTTTTGAAAAGGAAGAGCAAAGAAGTAGTACAGTAGTGACCTGCATCATTTCCTCACACTCAGAAGCTAAGAAGGGGACCACTGTTGTTGTGTCCTCCTTCAGCTGTGTCCTCAAGCTAATCAGTGTATTTCTAACACTACTGCAGCTGTGCAGCGACACACACCATCAGCCTCCAGTCAGTGGCGTCTGAAATTAGCCCGTTTCCAGAGCTCAGTAAAGGCTGGACTATCAGGCTGATCTGAGATACTCTGTCAAACAACACATTGCAGCACATCCACAGTTCCATTTTCAATTATAGGATCATGTGGTATTTAAGGGTAAAATAAAGGAATAAAAAGGCACACATCATATTTCATCCATAAATTCCCAAATGGAGTAAAGTTGAAATAACTGAATGATTATTTTAATGTTGAATTTTCTTTTAAAGAAACCTCAACCCTAGTGTTCCCTTTGAAAAAGTTAAAAATAGAATTAAAAATGCTCCACATTGTGCAAAGTGTTAATTAAACACTGCATAATATTCTGCATAATATTTAAGGTCTGCATTTGTTTTTTTCTTTATTGTTTGGTGTTACAGAAGGTGCTTTCTCTCCCCGCAGGACACGTCTCCGCTTTGACAAGGTTCAGCTGCACCAGATATAATAACACTGATGGATCCAACAGGGTTGAAGGGGGTTATAATTATTGAATAAAAAATGGGAAACAACCTCAGACATGAAATAGCATGCGTTCTCAAAGTTAGAGAAAAAAAAATATATATACAAGGTATCAAATTCTATAATAATAATGCACATTGGAGTTATAGTATTTGGCGTGTATGTGACCTCTGCATTTTAACCAGAATGTTCTCTTACCGTGACCGGCTCGGCACTCTGGGTATTGTAGTATTGGTCCTGCAGAGGTCTCTCCTCGGCCACCGGGGCAGGACTTGTGTTTGGCTGCTGAGGACGAACACATCAAACAGGAGATGTAATTGAATGTAAAATTCGCTACGTGTAGAACAACGATCTGTCGACGGAGACTCACTCTGCTGGCGGATCTGTTGGTCTTCTTTGGGGGAGGGGGTTTGTACTTGGGTGGACCACTGAAAGACAAAAGACACATCCGTCAGGTCACAGAAACATGAAACACGCACCCCGACGCTTCATCTAACGTTGTCGTCATTCCCCACGAACTCCGTCCGACAGATACTTACTCTCCGGACAGTTTGTTGGTACGGTGTTTGCGGTACATCGCGATGGCCGTTCCAATGATGGCCAAGAGGATTATGACTCCAATGATGGCTCCTATAATGCTGCCGGTAGTGGCACCCTTCCCTGGAAGACGAGTACCTGGACAAATCGGAAAGACAGGCGAGAGAAAACACCATGAGACAAGATCAGCTGACACGGTGGAGAGGAGGTCGTGGGGCTCAGACCTCAGCCTGGAAGCGGCTCGATATATATGTTCACATTCTGTGTGTCACGTAGGTCTCGTCTGTACGCACGACATCTACTGCACCTCTGCCTGGTTGGTCCTCCTCAGGTTTAACCCCCGTAAAAAAGGGGGATTTAGTTTGGGGAGGGTCGTGCAGGACAGAGGGTGTGTGCGGTACATGTTGTAAAGCCCCCTGCAAGGCTATATAAATAAAACTGACTTGACTTGAAGTGGACGTGAACTCGCTCATTAACTGGGGTTAAGTCCATTTACGTAACACAGCATTAGATTTTAGATATCATTTAACACAATGGCTCAAAATAAAACCACGTCTACCCGGAGCCCCTTATCACGCGTTGTGCACGTCAATGAGTTGTGAGCGACGGCCAGCAGCCCGTTAGCTTAGCTTAGCTTAGCTTAGCACAAAGACTAGAAACAGGGGCAAACAGCTAGCCTGGCTCTGTCCAACGCTAACAAAATCCGCCTTCCAGCACCTCAGAAACTATTTGTGTTTTAAGGGGGTTTATGTGTCAGACTGTCAGTAGCTTCCTGGAGTTTTTGTTTGTTGCCCGGTAACAGCTCAAAACCAATAAATATGATGGTTTCGACATATCGATCCTCTCGAATTATTAATTTAGGGGGAAAAGAAGTAGGCTGTGGGATGCAGCCGAAAGCTCGAGAAGTTCCACACAGTAAGTGAATCTTTAGTTGAGGATATTCCTCGTATCATTTTGTATAATACCACATGTCCTTACTCATCATTGTGGAATGCATGAATCTCCCAGTGAGAGAAGACGCATTCACTGGCTGCAGCTTTGGTTGTACTTTGTACTTGAAATGATCAGCTGAGACACTGCAGTTACAAGACAAGCTTGTCAGTTTATTGGGCTCCAGCTGACTGAAATAATTTACCGTCAGCTGATCTCAAGGTGCTTAAACTTAAATATATTCTCACATATCATCTATTCCCGAGGTTAAGAATGAGCCTCAACACTCAAATTAAAGAAAGTTAGAGAAAGAAAGTAAAAACTATTCTGTGAAGCAGAAGTACGTTTCGTCACATTTCTTATTTTGTTCATCATCCCTCGACCCCTGAGATGCATCTCGTGTCCCCCTGTAAGGGCCTTGCCCCCCAGGTTGGGAACCACTGATTTGACAAACATTAATGAGAAGTCATATAGTGCAAGACCACATGTAAGATAACCAGAACCATGACTAAGGGTGGCCTTATAAAAAAGAGACTCAGCAATGAGGATGAATATACAAGTGTGTGTGTGTGTGTGTGTGTGTGTCGACTGTGCAGAAAGTCTTTTGATTAGAGAGTTGCATCACATGGGTGATTAAGACGAACCACAGGATTCATGCAGAGGTTCCACTAATGAACCATGACCACCCTGAACATGAGCCACACACACACACACACACACACACACACACACACACACACAGGCTCATTATCTCCCCCCCCGCCCACAAAAAAATAAATCCCAGGGGATTATGCTAATGAGGGGTTGTTAAAGGGCAGAGAGGATCTGAAGCTCATTTGATGAGAACAAACCCTGATCCCAGTAATTGGAAGGGTCATGATTGAATGTTAGTCCTCTAATTATAATTCTCCTCCAACAATAGACTACTTTGAATATGTCCTAAAAATAATGTTCATTCTCTTGCACAAACAAGAGTCCAAATGATCATCTCTTCCTTCAGAACCCAGCAAATCATCTTTTACCGCCGACCCTTGTTGAACACGAGCTTCGGTTTTACTCTTTTATGCTTTTTATTGTGCTCGATAATTCATAAAGGCCGCATTTCAAAAATGCTGTGAACTATCTACACAATGGACTTTATAAAACACACATTTCGAAAAAGTGAAAACATGGAAATTACTAAATGAAAGACATGACATTTAAAAAAAAAAATAAAGAAATCAAAGTGGATTTGAACCTTCAATATGAAAAGCACAATGTGCACCTTAATCTGCGGAGCCACAACAATAATCACTAAGCTGTACGGCTCTGCGGCGATGAAACGAAAGGGTTCCCTGGATATAATAAATAGAAAATTTTCTTTTGATGGGGTGAACTGAGTTAATTGTGTTGTTTGGTTTTATTCTGTGGGGTACAAATGTTTCCCATTGTTTTCTCCCCCAGCGCAAACCCAACATGCGGTGCCCTCATTGCATTTAAAGTAGTTTTCTGCTCCGGGGACATAAACTTCCACGACACTCTTTGAGTGGAATGTGTGTTTTATTTATAAATGACGTGTTTTATTCTCAAGATTCAAATCAAACATGAATTATACTTGTGCTTGAAGTAGGTTACATATCACTCTAGTGTTGTCAGTAAGAAATGCTCTGTATAAACTGGTTTTCATACATAAGGAACAATAGGCTGTATTTTTGTAAATTCTGTGCAATATAGTTTTTTTCACATCCAAGCTTTTTTCATGAAAATTAAGGGTTTTTTTTAAATATATTTTTTATATATTAAGATATTAATATATTAATATTAAGATTTTTTTCATAGCCAAGGTTCTTTCATGAGAATTGAGTTTTTTTTTGACTTCCAAGCTTTTTTTCCATGAAAATTAAAGTTTTTTTCATATCCAAGCTTTTTCCATGGAAATGAAGTTTTTTTTTTAAATACATTTTTTTTCATGAAGATTAAGGTTTTTTTCATATCGAAGCTTTTTGCAAGAAAATTAAGGTTTTTTTTTTTTGACATCCAAGCTTTTTTCATTAAAAACTTTAGTATTTTTTCACATCCAAGCTTTTTTCAGGAACATTAAGGTTTTTCTTCTCATCCAAAATGAAGTATTTACCTGACCCGGTCTTGAGCCATCGATCCATCTTTCAGTTGACGCTCAGATAATTTATGACTTAAGATCGTAAAACGAACCCACGTAGCTATGCTACATCTATGCTACACTCTTTTAAACTTATAATATATTAATTTAAAATGTGACATTTTACCAATATACCCACGGACCACTCTTTGAGAACGACTGCATTAGAGTAAAGTGATAAAATACTCTCCAACAATAAACAGTAATCCCCAAAATACCAAATTATAATAGCTAAAACACTACATTTACTGCAAATTGGTTGTTGGTGGTTTCTAACACTTAGAGCTTAAACTTTAACTGTAGAGCTGAAACTAATATTTTCATTGTAGATTGTTTTCTTGATTGAATTATTAATTAGTTGTTTAGTCTGTAAAATGTCAGAAAATGGTGAAAAATGTACATCAGTGTTTCTCAAAGTTCAAAACTCAAAGATATACTCAGGAGTAAAGAAACCAAAAGATATTCATATTTAATTTAGACTTTTTTTCTGAAAGAATTACTCAAACCACTTTATCAACTCTCAAAATAGTTTGAGATTAATTTAAAAGATCTTAGTTGACAACTAAAAATCGATGAATCTTTGCAACACTTCTGTAATAAAGTGACGAGGACAAGCAGCTTTTACGCTGGAGAGGAAATTCAGACTAGGCTTCAGGAAATTAAAACTAATTATTCATACAACAGTCTGAATTTAAACAGGGTGTTCAACCCTGAGCTGGTAAAAGATACTTTTGTTTCCGCTCACCCATAAAACACAGATTTTAGGTTACAAAAGAACAAAGAATGGGATCTTTAAAATGGACAATACTAAATAATTAGTCCTGATTTTATTTCAAGGACCGTCATGAAGGAGAGCGGAGAACATTTTACGGTGGCATTTTCAGAGTCACGATGGTTCTCCAGGGGGGAATTATTCCATTAATTAATTCAATGGGCATTGAGGGACGATTTGCTATGAAAAACAAAAGAAAAAACAAAAGAAAAAACATGTCTTCCCAAAACCTCAGCAACATCCTGCACTGGAGGTGAAGCAGTAGCACTATTCAGGCTCTGTTAGATTTCCAACTGTTGCAACTGCAATTTGGCATTAAACACATCACATCTAATCACATAAACTCAAAGGTATGTAGTGTCGACCCTCTGCCACATGGGGGTGCTGTGCCGCTTTAAAACCAAACCACAGAGCAGCTACAGGGCACATTCATTCTAAAGCCCATACCTGCCCGGCCTCTCCAGTGTTTTTGTGTTACCTCTTCCTCATTCCAGTGCCATGTCTGTTTATCGTCACACCGCTCCCTCCTCCATTTTGGCTCCCGGGAATTTCAATTTTTAAAAAAAAAAACCTCTATAGGAGGCCGCCCCCTCCCCCTTGCTTTATCTCACAGGCGTCATTATCCAAACCAAAGTCAATCTTCACTCGGCAGGTTTCAGGTAGAAAGCGGTTGCTTCCTCTCCGATAACCTCTGATAGAGAAGAGAGCTGCAGGAAAGAGGCCAATTTTAAGGATCGAGGTGCGGTGAATGGCTCAACTCCAGAGCGTGCCCTCTGTGTTGGCCCTGGACACCAGCCATGTCTTGCACTAATGAAACATCCCAGACAGAGAAAGAGAGAGACAGTGTGTGTGTGTGTGTGTGTACTGTACGTCTGCTAGGCCCGTTTAAATCCCTGCAGCTCTCTGCCAAGGACATACTACCAGCCAAAGCACTTCCCCACACATACAGAGTACATTAAGGCCACAGACCCACACAAACACAAAAACACATGTATACACACACTCGTGCACGCGCACAAGACATTGTATTAAAAAGCAGCTGGCATCCTCCGCTGTATCCTCATCATTCAGCCTGACATATTTACACAAACACAGTCTGCAGCGTGCCCTTTGCCCTGCTGCCTTCCCTCTCCAGGCAAACATCACATGCATACACAAAAACATATATACAGACATACAAAATAACACCAAATGTATATTTAAATCCTGCACTGCCAATCTAACTAGGTGGTGTTTTTTCTTTACTGTGAATGGGATGGTCCACAGTTGAAACTCAGTTAAAGGTCAGCTCTATTTCTGTCAGCAGATCGATGCAGGGACCATCCAGTCAGATACACATCTATCCCTTCCTATATATACGAGCCCGCCATCGCCTGCCCGGCACAGGGCCAGTCAACCATAGACCACCACTCTCCCGCGGGGCACGGAGGAGGGGGGAGGATGGAGTGAAGGAAGAGGAGATGAGCCTGGATGGTTGGCTGAAATTACCGCAGACCCACTTCAGCGGGTTGAAAATACCACAGAAGTCTCTGGAGCTTCAGGATGCATGGCTGAATACAGGCCGCAGCTCTGCAGCGAGACTTTCACCTTTACCTGTATTCTCCTTATTTCTGTCTCAAAATCATTTTAGCGAGAGGGGGTGGGAGGTGGGGGGGGGGGGGGGGGGTTCAGGAGACAGATCAGTACTCCTTGGAGAACTTAGAGCGCATGAGTCACTGACGCAAAAGCTGAAATGAGGAGGGAGAACTCAGCGAAAGAGGATTCGTCAAGTCGACGGGGTCCAAACACTGGAGTTAGGGTGAGTGACATTGAGGAGAGACGAGGTGAGAGGACTGAAAAGAGGGGAGAGGAGCAGGAAGAGCCAAGTGAGATGGAGGCTGTGATTAAGACGCTGGCTCCAGATAAGTAGAGGGATTTCCCGGCTGCTGCCTTCAACTGGCTGATCACACACTGAGGGGATGAAGGAGAGAGCGTGAAGACAAAGATCTCACATCCCTCTCTTTTCCACTCAATCCCGTGTTCTCTCTTCCTGTGTGTTTACGCTTCTCCCTGAAGGGATTAAGGTTAACATACTGGCCTATCCTCAGCTTCCCCGCACATGCCGGGCTTTTTCTGCATTTATCCCTGCTTCCGCCCTCCCATCCATCCCTCCTTCACCCCCATCATCCCTCTTTTCCTGTCATCTCCCTCCATCGCCGGTGTAATTTGGGATTTGCTTGTTTGGCCCGGTAATACGACAGCACAAATCTGCAGCGTCTCCCTCTGCATCTCTTATCTCCCGTACCTAACGAGTAGAGATAAGCCTGTTTTTATTACCCTTCCCTGACCTCTTCCACAAACCTGTGCACACACAGGCACACACACACACACACACACACACACAGGCACACACACACACAAGTTTCTACTGCACAGAATATTTACTAGCCCAAGCTTAAAGTCAGAAATGTTAATCTCCTCCAGAGTGATTTAGATCCATAAGAGAAAATATATATATATACACACGCACATTTCTACTGTAGCTCATGATCAAATGTATTTCTAATGCGTTACCTTGACTTTATAAAGGGACAGTTATTAGGAGCCCCAGGCGTCCTGCTGGCTCAGCGGCCGTAGCCTTGGCCATGTGCTGGGATTGTCCCGCTTGTGAATTTTACTGCGTGACATCTTCACCCTTTTCCTCCCACACGTCTTGTAAGTCACTCTTCAGTATGCTTTTTAGTAAAGTGCGAGATGTGATATTTAATTATATAAATCCACAGCATTTGATCCCTCCACCACCATTAATGTCTCTAAAGGAGCAAACTTTATTTTAGAGTTGGTATTCCCTTTTAATATCGCAGAGTTTTTCTTTGTTGATTTTAGGATGTCAGTGGAAACTGGAGTTTCGGCGAAAGGTTTGCCCTTAATGCACAACTCTAACAAAGCGGTTTCAGCTGAAACGCGAACCTTTTGAACTCCCCTGAGACACGAGCTACAGTACAGCCTGGGATAGAAAAACACAAGGCTGCCATGGTCACAGCAGAGTGCCTGGAGATGAGATTAGGACCGAATGAATTGATGGACTCTGAAAGAGATTAAGATAAAGAACAGTACATGTAATCTCATTGCTCACTAAGAGAAAAGAGAAATCGCAGCATTTAGATGCAGAGGTTAACTTGGTAACACACACACCCTATCCATCTATTGACAATTCATTCAAGTTAAGCTGTGCGTACACCTGCCTAACGTCTCTGGTAATACAGTAACCTAATAATCAACGCAGATAACTGCACAGAGAGGAGTGAGACGAAGACCAGAGGAGGGGGAGAGAGAGAAAGAGGAAAAACAGAAAAGTAAAGATCGCGGCTTCTCTGCCAGGGTACATACATGAGCTGCAGGCCTGAACACACACACACACACTTAAATTATTCACAATCAATGCAAGTGCTACAGAGTTGAGTGCTGCAGCTACCTCTGACATTAATTTCATGGCAGTTGAAGACCTGCTACACCCACTACCACAATCACCATCGCCATCACTGTCATTTACTATTCAGCTGCACTCACGGCGCCATTACAATTCATTTCAGCACAAAACAAATCACATCAAATGGATTTTTGATTGATTACATTGATTGCAGCCAGTTGAACAGCTTCCTTCAGACAGATGGGGACGGCCTGTCTGAAGGAAGCCCGGACAGAATGTTGCGTGTGTATGTGTGTGTGTGTGTGTGGTTTGGGCAGATCAGTGATGCTGGTCATTTCTAATCTACTGTGATTCCACAGCTCAATCTTGTGCATTTCAACCATCCGAGGATTAAATGCATGTCACTGACACTGCATCTGGGTGTGCATACCGTGAGTGTGCGTGTGTGTGAGATTTATATATTTATATATATATAGAAAAATATATTAAAAAAAGCTGTGTGGTGGTAATGTGAAAACTGTGCGTGTGTGTGTGTGTGTGTGCACGCTCTCCCTCTCCGGGGAGACAGTGTGTTCCCTGCCACAGTGCATCAAAGCACACTCAGTTGCCTTGGGAGGAGGCAGGAACTCACTCTCCCTCTTTCTCCTTCTCTCTCTCCATCTCTTCCCCCTCTCCGTGCCTCCATCATCCCCTCCCCTCCATTTCTCCCTCTCTCTCTCTCTCTCTCTCTGACAAGGTCGCTGTTCGCCTCTTGCTGTCTGCCTGTCAATATTTACAGTCCACTTTACACTGGCACCGAGGTGATCGGCTGCAGCCAGCGGAGAAAGCGGGGTTGCATTAGCCAAATGTAGCCGTGCACTCAGGACATGAAGGATCTGTTGTACTACCAGCAGCACTCTGGTTCTCCTGCTTTCTCTGCCCTTCTCTCTCACCCACAGAGCGGAGGGGAGGGGGGGGGGCAGGTAGAGCTGGAAACAGCAAGCTGATACTTAACTGAAGAGTAACAAGTGCTCAAAAAGCACAGGTCAGATTGTCAGCACATCTATGGGAGCACATTTAATGTCTAAACCCATTTTAGCACTTTCAAATATCAAACACATTAAGTTAATTATGATACATAACAGCACTGTCTCAAAATATTAAGTGGTGATATTAAAAATGCTACATGTTGTATATTTAACATACGGTTTCTGTCAGGGCTGTACTCGAGTATACATTATGTAATTACTCTGAATAATTGTAATGATATTAACACAACTTATTCAATATTTAGTGTTCTGATTCTAACGCGCCGATGCATAAAAGATTACCTCGAGGAATGCATTTGAATGGTACACTCTGTTATCTAAATGTAAAGCAACGTTAACACTTTAAAAGGTTTGATCACATCAGTAATGTCTGTAAAGCTGCAGTAAAATAGCTCCATCTCTTCAATTGTGATGAGCTGACAAACACAAAGTTATGTTTTTATCATCAGTCAAGGCTGGAAGATATTGTTGAAAGAATTACCGCTGTAATGTGCTGCCAATACTAATAAAGTATCCTGTATCATAATATGCAAAATCACACCGCATAATGTGGCTGTTTAATGAAATTACTGTGTGAGACTGTAAACACATTAATAACTAATTTAGTTCATTTCTAAAATCAGAAACAGAATTTTGTAAAAACAATAACACAAAACAATCATACTATTCCACTAAAAGTTGATAAATCATAAAATTGATTTCTTTTTTTTTCACCCAGCCCTAAAAAAAATTTTTTTTTTTTTAAAATGAAGTATACAGAATTTAAAAGAATTTGTTCCTTATTTTTAGACCAACACTTTTTTGTTTCCTTGGCGAGTGAGAAAAACAGTCGACCTCTCTGCTGTCTGTGTGTTAAGTATGAGAAGAGCAGGGTGAAGAAAAGTGAGTTCTTTAAAAAAATAACTGTTACTTCACGTTATTAAATAGGCCACGTTCCTCCGTCTGTCTCCGCCGTTGTCATTGTTTCACGCTCCACCTGCCTCCATAAATCACGTACGTGCACGTAACAATTCTCAGAGTTAAAACCGTAATTAACCTCAATCCGAGTCTCAATCTATGGCGTGTTCGGTCCTTCAAATCGAGGGAAGAGGTCCAAGAAAATCCTTGAAAAGTCTTTGGATTTGATGTGGAGGTGTGGGAACCCTGTCTATGATAAGATGAGATATTCATATCTTGGCTCTACAGCTCCGTACATAGCGTATAGACTTGAAATCCGTTTGATCTCTCTTCCAAGTCTCTGCAAGAAAGCGAATAAGCAGATTCCCCTAAATGTCAAACTGTACCTGTAAGAATCAAAGTGAGAAATTCAAAGGGCTTCTCAAAAAAGCAGCAAGTGTCCTACATTTTCAAGATGTGTGAACAAACGTGTTTGTATGTAAACCTGAAAGTAATCAGGTTACTCAGGGAATCTCTTAGATCCAATTACAGATTATAATTGAAAATGAGGTAACTCGCAGCTAACCTACCCACCCAGGGGAAATACTGTAATTCACAGTTTATGTTGTAATCAGAGAACATCCAGCCATCTCTTCTACCTCACAATGCCTTAAGGCCCCCCGTCCGTCTCCTACCCCCCCCACCTCCCTCTCCTCCTCTGCCAGTGTCACTGCGGCCTTGAGGCCAGGCAGTCAGGAGCAGCTGGTATGTTTACCTGCCCTCCTAACCACTGCTAACCTCTCGCTAGAAGGGACTCTCACCTCATTACCTCGCCACTCAGCCACACAAACAACCTCAAACTCTGCCATCCTCTTAGATTTCTCCCCTACAGCCGGTGATGCTCCACTGTAATAGCCTCCGTGCACTGCAATCCATTCTGCAGCCTGCTGTGCAGAAATGTTAGATATAATGAGAGGGACAAAAAATAACGTCTGGGACTTGGCTAACGCTCTTTTTTTTTTCTCCCGGCTTTCTCGAAAGTGTGGAGAGTCAGTTCGCTCATTCCTCTCAACTCGCGCTCGCATGAAGAGTGCTCTTCATGTCGCCCTCATATCCAGTTCCTCACACAGACTCCCAGAAAGGAAACGACGCACAGAGGAAGAGATGGCGAAGGAGTGCAGTGTAGAACATATAGGAAAGAACATAGAACTGACAGAATATAAGATTCCCGCTGGAGGGTGGAGAAGTAGACGATGTGTAGGTGGGAAAGAAAAACATAGTGAAAAAGTGTGTGCGTCACAGAAAAAAAAAAAAAAAAGTTCCAAATGTCCCACTCGCTCAGCTGGATAACAAAACTAATGATTCTCGTACATATGTTTTTTGCTTCGCAGGGATAATGATTTTCTTTCAAGCGTTGTTTACTGTGATTGTACCTGCTTTATTGTTGACTGCAAAATAGGCAGCCTAAAAGAGCCTCGCACGAGTCCTGAGAGTGCCATAGCAGTAATAGGCCCCATCTCTCCCTCAAACTGCCTCTCATCAGCTCCTGATTAATGACACACAGAGCAATAATGGCCTTGCATGCTCTTCACATTCATTCACTTTACTCTTCATCCCCTGCCCCTGGAGAGAAACCGCAACAATGCGAGCTGTCGAGACACCCAAGAACTACGCTCTCGCCAAACTCGCATTCAAACCCTCATTAAGAAAGACGTTTCCTCCATTGCCATTCAGTTATGCATTGCCACTGGGAGCGGGTGGACAGAAACAATAGAATACAGCAGAGATGGGAAGGTGGAGAAGAAAACATTCAGAGTTTAATTTATCTTCATGGGAATAAAGAATGGTTTCATCAGCATTTAAATGTGGTTGATTGGCTGCTTGGCATGGAGTGCTGGTGATTTATGCACTGGTAAAAAAGATGCAACCTCTATTCTGGCACAAGATGTACGTGCACTACACACTACACACATTCACTACACTTCAAATCCATCTGTGCCTCTGGATATAACTCTGTGGGTAAAAACAAACTGTTGTTGGAATCCAGAAATGTGCACAGAAGTGCATCATTGTGTCTGTTGTACAGCTCAGCCAACGATGCGTCACACTGCAGCTCGCTGGCCGGTGTCTTTAAAGTGCAAAAGCAATTGCATGTGAGCATGCACGCTGCCAGGCACACACACATGTAAAGGCCGTGCAGGAGCAGAAGTGCACACGGACGTCAACATCAAAACAGACACGCTTTTTTTGATGCATGCGCTTAGATGCAAATATTCACATTTATGGACACGCTTCAACTCTCGCATGTCACGGATGAAAGCTATCAAACTGCCGTACATACATCAAACGACATTACAGCAAGTAGCCTCCGCTAAAAGCCCTCTCGGCATTAATAATGAACAAATCTACATCCTCCAGCGTGTATTGAATGCACTGAAGGAAATGCCACTGATTCCATTGTTCCACAACCAATAATGGCTGCAGGCGTAGGTTCGTTTATTGGAAATGCTCTTATATGCACTATTCATGTGAATAAATCAGATATTACCAAACTCCTCAATCTCCTCTCATTTTCGCCTGTTCAGGCGCTCCAGCCCTCCCGTCTGTGCGGGGGCGTCTGTTTATCTGGTGGTTATCTGTGTGTTTCGCAGCAGCAGTGTTTATGTTCAGTGTTTGAGAGTCTGTGGGGTAATCAATAATGTTTCGGTGAAGGACACTTAGGAGCAGACTGGAGCCCAAATCCAAGCCGGCATGAAAGGCAACATGACAGAAACACTTGCTGCTCGACCTGAAGCGGCTCAGTGTGACATCTACCCTGACTGTTGTCAAGAGTGCACACACACACGCGCACACACACACGCGCACACACACACTCCTTTACAGTTACTGTGAACCAATAAGAGTATCTTCAAATACAGTTAAAAACATTTACACACCGCTACATCGAAGCCGGAAAAACTAATGAGTTATTGACCGATGTGTACACACACACACACACACCACACACACACATACACACTATTGCACATCACGATGCATCTATTCCACCCAGACGTGACCAGCGTCCTTGTCACACGACTAAGCAGACTATAGATAATAATGAGTGTGTGTGTGTACGTGCACGTGATTGCCTACATGTGTGTGTCGGTGTGTGTCTGCATGCATGTGCTGGGTTCACTGTGTGTACACAAGTCATTATTAGAGGTTTAGTGTGTGCTCACCAGTCAGTCAGGCTCCAGTCAGAGGAGTCAGCTTAAGGGCTCATAGCAGCTCCCTGAGGAGACACTAAATACCATCAGCCGTTTAAATCCATCCATGACCATTTTAAATATGCAGCACATACTCACTCCATTTTTAATAAGGGCTCTGAGCAAGACAGAGGGAGAAAAAAGGGAGAGAGAAGAAACAGAGACAGACATAGAGAGAGAAAAGGAGAGGGGCAGAATGAGAGGGGGGAATGTGAGGGGAAAGGAGGAGAGCGGAGTCTGTTGCACTGATTTCTTGGCAGTTTGGCACCGGCCCTGATTTGCCTGGAAAAGCCACAGATGTGTCAGAGCCAGTTAGGCACGCCGGAAGAGAGAGCGCACGCACGCACACGCCAAACTCACTGACATGCATGTACACACACAGCTCGTGGGAAAACAACATACGCAAACACGGTAATGTCCATAAATAGAGAGAATGTGCAGCGTGAACTCAAAAGAGTCCGAGTTTGTGCAGATTACAAAAGCACCTGTTTGAAAGCCGGAGATGATGAAAGAGGTTTTGATGCCTTTCTGAGGGAAAACCAGGCATTTCTCTCTGAAGGCAAAGTAAAAATAGATACTATTACACACACCTAGATGGGCAGTAAATTTCTCCTTAATCCCTGGCTTAACTTAGCTCAAAAACCTGTCTGCTCTGCTCAGCTTTCAAAGCACACCTGACTGTGTGCGGGTGCATGCACAGCACAGCGGAACAGCAGGGAACAGTCGGATGTACATTTTGATCTGAGGGCGGATGAGACATTATGATCAAAGTCGGGGACTGGGGAGAATCAACTGATCTTAGCTCTGAATCCATGAGCAATCTCCAGACAGACTACCTGATTAGATAGGCATTAGTGGCCTATATCCAGCATGATAAGTGAAGGGAATATTGATGATAACGCCAGGGGCAGAATTGTATCTCGGTCCTCTTATAGCTCAAAAAGGCACCAAGTAATGTCAAGTTTAAAAGGGTTGATTTCCAACGGGCTCTATTAACACAGAAAATAAACATTTAAATAATTGATATTCGTGTTACATTATTAAGAACAAAGCCTATATTGTCTATGAATAAATAACAGCTGATTGGTTGCCATTGCTATTAAACGACGACCAAACAAGTAATTTATGATTCTGGTTGTTCGAGTTGCCCTTAATAAGACTGTGTCACTGTAAGTGTGTATTTTCTCTTTAGAAATAGAAGAAGCTACACAGGAGCTGTGTGCTTCCGTCTCCCTAATGCATTCTTAAACTACTTGCTTTTTACTGCCTGTTGAATTAATGAAAGAAATGACAGGTGCGAGATTCACCTGAGTGCGCAACACTTAACAGCACTTCAGTAAATCTTATGTGTCAACAGCGTTCATCCTCAGTAGATTAGAACAGTGGCTTGACAAACACCATTTCCTGCTTTGGACAAACACACACCTCTGCAGCTTGGCCCCTCTTGCTCCAGGTGACAGGTGTGTCACAGTGGTACGGCAGGAGCCCGGTGATCTCGCCCGACACGCTGAATGAGCGGTTATTCAGCGAGCCGGCTGACTCACTGACCGAGAGGACGAGAGCCCACTCGCCGTCACGCCGGCCGCACTGTGTAAACACGCTCTATTCTCTCAAGAAGAAAAGGGTGAATGTGTCACTCAGTTCAAACGGGGTCACATGCGGAGATGCTCAGACTCACCGAGACGTGCGAGATGTAGATTAGACACGGTATGTTTATTAGCCCGTGCCACAGACCAAACCGGTTCTGAGACCTCCGTTCATTTGGCTGTCAGTAAAGACACAATAGGACAGTCACACTTTCTTTGACGCGCCACTCTGGAATGTTAATCACCACAGAAACCCATTATCTTCACATCCTCTCGTTCCCTCCCCCCATTTGTCTCCCTCTCCTTTTAAAAACCTGACAAACTCATTGCTCGTTACTAGAAAGTACCATTGTTTCATTGAGCGCACATGTAGAGGGAGACAGAGACATGAGGCGGAGGAGATAAGAGGAGGCGCAGCAGAGGGGAGGCCTGCCTGACTGCTGACATAAATTGGGGATCATAAAAAGTGTCGTCCCAGAATTAATCTGCGAAGAATGAATAAAGTGAAGTACCGTGGGGAGGTGTGTGTGTGTGTGTGTGTGTGTGTGTCCTGAATCCATAATGAAGACACAAGAATGGAAAGCAACATGAAACGCATGACTTTCAAATGTATTTATAAAGCTTGATGATCTAGGTTCATGAGGATGTGTGGGAACATTAATTTCTTCGAAACGTGTGTGTTTATATGCGGTAGAGCTGTTGTATATGCTCTAGGTGTGTGTGTGTGTGTGTGTGTGTCGTGTGCGTCCGTGCCTCAGCTGTGACATACTCCTCGCCTCTCTCTGCTGCAGCGCCTACAGGAAGTGCCACATACATCATGAATTTTATGCATAAGGCTGAATGTCAACACTGATGCATAATTTTTGCGGTAAAATGCTAAATGTCACCAAAGACCGGGCTCTGTTTCGACTGACGACCGGCCCTCGTATCACCAGAGGTTGCGCTGGCAGCCAGAAGTCGCCACGCCAGCCGTCACACCAGCGCTGAGAGGCTACAACTGCACAGCAGCAGTTGTGGCAGAAGTGGCAGAGCAGGCGACAAGGGAGATCGGGCGACAAGGAGGGTAATGAAAGCAGATTTGAAGGAGAAATGAGTGAGACATTTGCATTTCTCCCTCAACACAACTGCATTTGCCAAAAAAAAAAAGCAGCAATATCACACAATAACACATGATTTAGTTCCTTAACAAACACGTCAGTGTGAAGGCTGAACAGAAATCTAATTCCACTCTGTCAGACTGCATCATATGTTGCATATCATCGTCTCCCAGCTCTTTATTGAAGCAATATATGATGTAATTCAATAAGATGATGATAACGCAGTCTGATATATTTGGCATCTTTGTAGACTTTCACATCTCCATTTACATTGGAAAGTTCTGAGAGTTTGAATCACATTTTAGTTTGTTTTTTCTATGATCGACAACAAGGTTGAAGACATTAAGTATTAAAAGCTCTGTTTACTCAAATGATGAAAACACTCTTTACTCTTATTTATGGT
>CALSCE010009506.1:15876632-15901872 GCA_943593645.1 Bovichtus variegatus | reverse complement strand
AGAGAGAATAAGTAGCCAGTGATGCAGATATGCAGCGTACGCTCTTCCTCCGAGGCAGCAGACCACCAGCTGAGCTCCCAAATGAAAACGAGTAATAATATCTGTGTGAACGGCGTCGAGTGTTTCCAACAACAGATGCAGAGACAGAAAGAAGGAACTGTGCACACAGCCTCCACCACCAGGCAGCAACAGTTCCACACAGAAGTTTCATGTTCTTACATTTTAAAGTGCGAAGTTTGTGCTTATGACCTTTAAGGTTGAACGGGTGAGTAACGAGGCCGGCCTGAATGACGGACAGGGATGGAGGGATGGGTGAGAGAAAGAGATGGAAGGAGAGAAAGTGAGAAAGAAGAAGGCACTGTCATCTCGTTTTCCTCCCTCCGGCTGCCCCAGCTGTTGTTCCCTCCCCCCCCCCCCCCTCAATCACTTCTAATTGTCCCCCCCCCCCCCCCCCCCCCCCCCCCCCCTAACCACTAACCGCTGCCCTCCCCCTCCTCCACTTCTTTCCCTCTCTTTTTCTCCATCCACACAAATGACTCAGTGAAACAGGTCAAGTGTTACAAAATTCCCCCTGCAGCTCAACCTGCCTAATACAAGGCCTGGCTCATTGCACCAAGACAAGTAATACGCTGCCTACTCACTGAGAGGAGGACACAGACACACACACACACACACACACACAGACACACACACACAGACAGACACACACACACCACCAACACAAGGAATTCAAGCCCATATAATGCCTACAAAATGAGCATGTTTATTCATTATGTACAAGCATGCCAACTCACGTCATTAAACATTGAAAGTAATCTAGATATCCGTATTTACCGGTTTCTTTTAATCCAATTTGTTTTCACTCTATTATTGTGCAATACAATTATGTGCAATACGTACGTGCAAAACATCCTTTTTCACGATGTATTCTTGTTATTTCTGGCTGCTGGTGTCTTACTCTCACATGCTCACTTACTGTATTATGCTGCTACTTATTTTACCACGGTTGTTGTTTTGTTTTATTCTAATTTGTACTTATTTTATATTTGCCTTTTTATCTGCACTGTCCCTTGCAGCGCTGTAAATAAGTTGAATAAAGGTTTTCTGATTCTGATTCCACCCAAAGACGTCAAACACCAGTTCCACTCGCTTGTGATGAACAAAGTCTTTTGAAATCTGAATCCACAAGAAAACTAAAAAGACAAACATCCCATCCATATCCTCAGAATAGAAACAAGTAGTTGATTGACAACATTGAAATAATGTCTAAAAATCTAAAAACTTAAACATTTCCTAGTTGCTGCTTCGACAGCTTTTCTCCATCTAATGCGATCGTAAAAGGAACATCTTTGAGTTTTGATCACCTTGGGCTTTTGAGAATTGTGAAAGGCATTGTCTGCCATTTTCTATGGACACGAAGAATAAAAAAATTAAATAATGCAGATTAATTAGTCATGGAAATAACCGGCAGTAGCAGCCACACATAAGCAATACTACAGTGAACACTAAAGTAAAGCCAGTATAACAATTGGGAAGTAGCCACATTTACACGCACGCTGCCTCTCTCTCTACCTCTCCCACCTATCCACACTAATGAATAACAATTGGGCGATAGAAAACCCTGAAGCGTTAGAGTAAAAGTGGTATTAAGAGGAGGACAGCAGAGTAAAAGGGCCTTAAAATAGGATAAATGACCGGGAACAGCTAAAGCCAACAAACACACTTGCCCTTTAACGGGGACAGGGCAGTATGCAAGTGTGTTTGCTTTGCAGGCAGAGTGTTGTGATATCGAAATGCAACAGCTCCATATATCAGGGTGGTGGGGACCTATGGAGGATAAACGACCTGCGAGCGGGACCTGGACAGTGCATGTAATACACAGATAAATAACTGGCAACTGGAAGCTATACGACGACACGCAGCCTCCCGCAGAGAGCACGGAAAGCACCGCACAAACATAAGATGATAAAGAGGCTGGAAACAGTGGAGCAGAGCACGCACTTGTTTAGAAGAGTTTTGTTTGTCTGATTCCCCCCGGGAACAACAGTCGTTTGGGAGGGTAATGACTTAGGGAAACTGAAATGTACTGGAACATAAATTAATCAAAATGTGAGACCTGCATGCATGCACACTGTGAGTGCTATCTATTTTTTTTTTTTTTGCAGTTTATGCCCCCCGTTGTAGGCGCACAACAAAGAAGTTCCAGCTATTACCCACAGTGAACAGAGCGGGATTCTGCCTCCACGTTCACGCCCGCTGCCCCCGTTGAAGGCAGGCTGGTCGGACCACAGGTCTGCGGCGCTGGATGGAGCCGTTATTACCACCAAGGTGACAAAGATCACGTCCACGCTTTTTCCAGAGCGATAATGGACTCGTGTTTATAAACAGTCCACGTAGTAGAGCCCCTGTGATGCTAAACGCCAAATTTCAATAACATTTAATTTCCTCCACCAAGATAAGACCTTTTGTCCATGCAAGACGCTTTTATTCCATCACTGCCCTTTGCTGACAGTTGAACGGACAGAGGGTAGCGCAGCGGGGCTGTGCTTCGCATGGCAATGGCGAGCTATTTTCTAAAAGTCTCACTCTCACTGAAGTGCAATTGCAACTGTGAATGGGTTCCGTTTACCCATGATGCCTCGGCCGCGGGGTTGAGTGACAGGTGAGGTAGTTGAAAATCGTTGAGGACCCTGAAGGAGACGAGGGGTTAAAAAGGCACCAAAGACATACAGGAGACCCCCAGCAGGTGGTCACACACACACACACACACACACACACACACAACCACAGGACAGAGGTACTGTCCCACTCTGCAGCTTGGAGCAGTTTGATTTGTGCATACAGATTTCTGTTTCTTGGAGCAATAATTAATGGGTTAAATCAATAACGTAATTCCCTTTTAAAGTGATGCCTCTGGGTTGAGAGAGAGGACACACACACGAGGACACACACACACACACACACACACACGATAAGAAGATAAGAGCGTAAGAGTAGAGGAGGACGCGGCGGCAGAAGAAGTGATTACAGGAAAACAGATGTCTAGATAAGATGACAGACAGATGAATGGGAGGCCGTTTGTGGATATAAAAGGAGGAGCTGACACATGCACGTGAGCAGACAAAGACGCAAACACACACACGCAATTTTGTCAAGTCCTGACAGTCCTCTCCTCACTATGGCTGTTATTTACTGTCAAACAAAGGGAGCGGAGGAGACTTGAACCCTACAGGGGAACCGGCCTGTGCAGATCACATCACGCAGTCCAGTCGGCTCCGTCACTGCACCACACAGCGCTGTGTGCACACATGGGGAACCTATAAATATATATAGAGCTGCGTAATGATTCAATATTACTGCTTATCAACAGTCAGTGGAATGTGTACAAGTATGAATAATAAATACTATACACATAGTATTATATTACATTAGAGCTGCAATGATTGACGTCGATCGACAGAAAAATAACCACCAACTATTTTGATAATCAATTAATCAACAAAGTCATTTGTTATGCAAAAAGATTTCCTGCTTTTCTTTGTTTTCTAATCATATTTGACTGAATATTTTGAAGCTTATGTACTTGCAAGCTTGTTCGCAGTCGTATCCTCATGATTGTTTGCACTTATTATAAGTCGCTTTGGACAAAAGCTCCAGCTAAATGAACTGTAATGTAATGAATATCTTAGTTTTTTGCACTAAAAAAACAAGACATTTAAAATACATTTTTCTAATGGATTAATCTGGAAAATGATCTGCAGATTAATCGATGTGAAAATAATCGTTAGTTGCAGCCCTATATTATATATTATAAATATAGTGTTTTATGTGTGTGCAGTACATAATAGAAATAAAACATACATAATATAAAAATACTATAACAATATGTTGGTGATATAGCATTATTGTATAGTGAGTGATGTAAGTGATGCAGAATAAAACAGTATTAGATATTTTACAACTACTTAAACTTCAAGTATATATATTACTGTATATTTATTGTATTTTTCTTTAGGACGAATAAAGTTCCATCTCCTCTGATCTGATTGAAAATGTAATTAAAAGCTAATAAAATGTGTTTACAGCTCGTCTGATGTTCGGCACAACAGTGTAGTTTACTGCACTGAAAGTGTAGAAATGTTTGTAGTTTCGTGACAGACTTCAGACAATATTCTTATTAATATTATGACAGCGATTTCTGCCATTTCACCCTAAATACATACAGGATATTAATGACTACACAGACTAATTCAATCATAATAGCATGGGGCATGATAGAATTCAAATCTGATGCGATTTCGAGACATGTTATGCGGGAATAAAACCCCACAGAGAGAGCAGCACAAACATTAGTTGTTCAACAGCACTCAAAAAACATTTGTGATAAACTCCCACACAGACAAAAACATACATTTGCATGCATATTCCGTAGCGTCAGGCAGGCAAACATCTGCACAGCAGTTACATGCACAAATGAACGTGAACACAATCATACACGATTTACTTTGGACTTATCAGTCCCCAGAAGACCATCTCCAGTCCCTAAGACCAAATATTTGCAGACTTATTTAGTTTTTATCTCCATATTCATCTCCCATTCTGTATGTTTATATTTGAGGTTATGCAGGCGTGCATGTGCCAATGCGTGCATGTACTTTGTAAGAGCTGCCTGTTGAGACGGTGAATTAAACAGCAAGTGCATTTGATCTGCAAAACACTCCAGGGCAAATACGCACAAAATGAGACAAACACACACACACGCGCACAAAAACACACACACACACACACAAACACACACAGGCTTGCATACAACATCAAAATCATTTCCGTCACAGAATCTATTCTTAGGAGCAGAAACAAACCATTCTTTCCCTGATATAAATCTCTTTTATTCATACCCACACAGTCACGCACACAAACACACACGCAGACACGTGCACACTTAGCTCAAAGCTACACTCCCTGGTGGTCATAATGCATTCACATAATGTTCTTTGTTTTCTATTTTCTAGAACAGCATTTGTTCCAGGTAAGTCTCAGCATGAAGACCTTTTGGCGCTTATTTAACTCACAAACACACACATGCAATCACGCTGCAACTTCCATCTGGTGATGTTGGCCGATTGTGTAGGTGTGTCGAGGTCAGCTGCATTCAAAGCTTATTTCCCCATCTCCCTCACGCACACACACACACACACACACACACACACACGCACACAATCTAATGTGAGAAGCTAAATCAACACAGCTGCAACAACTCAGCCTTCATCGTCCTCCTCATCGTCCACCCTTCACTCCGCCGTCTTACTCTCCATCTTTAATCAGGCGTCTCCTCCCTTTCTCTGTTTTGATTTTTGCCCTTTCGCTCCCTCGGTCCTCCCAGAGTCCTCCCCTTCTTCTTTCTTCTCCCCCTTTTATTAAATCATGCATTAGTCGCTGTTAAATTTATATGCTGGATGGCTCTCTTTTGCTTTTGCCAACACACAAGAGCTCACTCTCCTCACACCACCGCTCCCTCTTTGCCCTCCATCCATACCGCCTCTCTCACTCTATCCATCTCCCCCTGCCCTTCTCTGCCCTCCCAGCAGTCGGCCCGAGCATGTGCTACCCCGGGGGAGACGTGCCTCATCCGGCCAACGATGCACTGCAACCACCCAGTTACCTGCAGCTCTTTTAGCACAGGACAGGAAGAGTAAACGCCCAGGGGCCTCCAGGAAACAGGAGCATCCACTTCCCCCTGTCTGCCTGGGTGTGTATTTATATAAGCGAGTGTGTGTGCGTCTGTGTGTGTGTGTGGCAGACAGACATCTGAACAAGACTGAACGACCAGAAGCCAGAAGATCGGAAGTCATCGTTTACCGCTTGAGTAATAAGAATGATACGATTTCCAATTTCCTGTGATTATTTACAAATATAACTTCCTCTTCGCCTTCACTTCGCTCAACATGATGATGCTCTACTCCATCCAAGAAATACATTCGTCTGGTATTTTTAAAGCACCCTCTCTTGTTTAGGAGAAACGTGTTCATTACTCAGACAGGAAGGTCCTTGGGACATTTCTGTTGAAATTGATGCTGTCAATCAAACACGCTTCCCAGTCTTTGAAGCTGCATTTTTCAGTGTGAATTAAGATGTGGAAGAACTATTTTTTTTCATTAACATCATATTGCCTGTTCCCAGAGCAAACAGTGGATGAGTGGTTGCTGCGTGACGCTTCTGCCTCCCGGCACCGACCCAAAACAAACTCCTTAACAAGGAATCAAACTAAGAGGACAGCAGATTAGAGCAGACATCATATCCTTCCCACAAAAAAACTGAAATACCAACGGCACTATATATATAAAAACCACCGAAAAATACCTCATCTAACTTTCACAAACAACCATAGTCAGAAACCAAATTTGCAGCAATTTCTCACAAACTGGCTCAGACAGTGTGAAATTAATAACTCCACACACACTTTCGTAAAAGAAAAAAGAAAAATATTGATTTCAATTTTCTTACAATACAACAAGAGAGTGTGAAAGTGTGTGTGTGTGTGTGTGTGCAGTGACACAATGTTCATGTTTAGACTTTGTACAATGAGGTTTAAGTACTGACATCTTTAATTTGAGGGCGTTTACATCATGGACGTGCAGCCACGTCTTTGCGGGACGGTCCACCACTTTGATCCACTGAAATATTTCTGATTCATGACTTTGATGAGTTTTCTTCTGACCCTACCATGAGGTTCACTTTTGGTTTTGAGTGAAATGTTTCAACATAGAACTGTAAAAAAAATAAATATATATATATCTTTTAAAGATTTATTTTTTGTGGCATTTTTTCCCTTTCATCAATCGTCAGAGACAGAAAGAGTGTGTTTGACTTGCATGACGATCCTCTGCCTGCGTGTTGAACAGTGGTGTTATGTGCGACGCGCCTTAATCCCTTGTAATCATCGTGGTGACCCCTACACTTTCATCCCGCTCCATCGTCAGGACGTGATTAGTTTAGTACTTGGTCATAAACCAAACTAATGACATTCCATCAGACTATACATCGACTTTTTATAAGTAAACAAAGAACACAGTAAACAGTATACCTGCTAACATCAGCGTGTTAGCATCGTCACTGTGAACATGTTAGCATGTTACATTAGCATGTAGCTCCTCACAGAGGAGCACGGCTCTTGTATACTAACATACTAACATACTGCATACTAACATACCACCGGCTGCATACTACCATACTTGCATACTACCATACTTGCATACTACCATACTTGCATACTACCATACTACCTACTGCATACTAACTACTGCATACTGACATACTACCTACTGCATACTAACATACTGCATACTACCATACTAACTACTGCATACTGCATACTACCATACTGCATACTATCTACTGCCTACTACATACTAACATACTACCTACTGCATACTAACATACAGCATACTAAATACTCAATCAGTACTCTGAAAACTGTTTACTAAATTAACGATCAAGTATGCCATTACCAGCAGACTGTTCACGCTGAAATAAACTCCAGGAAGTCTTCTCTGCACCGCTGAAAGAAAATTGTTTCTCAAAAAAGAAAATCAAAATGACCACTTCCACTCAATTGAATATTTTCCAGTATTATTATTATTATTATTATTATTATTATTATTATTATTATCATCATCAATAATTTTCTTGTTAAGACATTTTTAAACAGTACATTAGATGTGTTTTTTCCTCTTCTCGACCTTAACGTCACTTGCCGTCATTCGTAGTTATTTTATCCAACGGTTAATTATTTAAACAGTCTGCCATTGGACAGTCTGAAGAGCTGCAATGCATTTTGGGGCACTTGAGTATGTCAGTATGTCCAGTAAAATCATGCTGCATACTCAGAAATTCTTGCAATCAGAGTACATGCGGGTATATCTTGCGTACACGAAACCCACATACTGTGCAGTTGGAACGCACTACATACTCAATTTTACTTTGTTACATACTTCGTTTGTTAGTATGAGATTTCGAACACAGACTTAAAAAAAAAAAAGCAATTAGACAAGATAACAAACTTTGAAAAAGTGGTCTAAACCCACAGACATCAGCAGACACGTGTTATCGCTCCTTGTGAGGTACTGCCAGGCCTGACCCGTTCTCAGGCTCATCTTCAGAAAATGAAACGCATTCTTGGACTGAGGTCAGATGACTGACTTGGCCAGCGAAAAACGTTCCTCAGTTTGGCCATAAAACTTCAAATTACTTACTCATCTCCGCTCAGGATCATTGTCCTAAAACCGAAGGAGTATGCACAATACTAAGCTATGAGTCAAACCCAATGTGCTGGAGTGAAAATAATAAGGAGCATTGTCAGGGAAATGACGAGCCAGTTAAAAGTTAGTGTTTGTAGAAACATTCCAGTAACAAGACACACACAGCTCGAGATTTGATGATTCACCACAGGCAAGATCAGGCAGAGCCAGTCCCTTTAAAGCAAAGAAGAATATGCAGGAACCTACTTTAATAATTGAGGTCAGAGGCAGACACACGCTTTAATCCCTGTGAAGGCCCAGGTCACCACATCCATCACTCAGAAATCCACGCAACAGTCAAGGCAATCTATCACTCACTCTGGGATTTATTAGTTAGGTCTGGAGCCGGAGGGTGAGAGGTTAAATGAGGAGCATTGTGTGAGCAGTTATCAGCAGAGAGAGCCCAAAGTGGGTCTGTGTGCTCACACACACACACACAACACACACACACACCATCAACACTGCGGCTGCCAGAGCTGGAGGTCTCATATACAGCCGCGTCCAAACACGCACGTGTGAAACGGCACGCACTCGCTCATCACGCGGTTGCGCTCAATACCGAACAATCTGATAACACTTAAGCTCATAAACACTTTGCCACACAAACATTGTGTGGAGATCTGAGCCGTCTGCAGCCCTGCAAAGTGCCCAAACACATGAACATACTTCTTTAGCACGCTGTATGACCAAAGCACACACTCACATGCTCATTCTCTGTCCAACGCCTCTCTCTGTACACACACACACACACACGCACAGACACGCAACTTGGTAAAAACAGGGCCACTACCAGCTAGCCGGATTGCCCTGGGGCACTGCACCATGTCTCATCACTGTAAGCTAATGTTGAACACAGCGGTAGTGCTTGGCGTAGCTGCTGTCACTTTGGCTACAGATCCAGGTTATTTGCTAGGAGCTCAAATAGGCCAGGTTCTGCGATGCAGGGTCACCGCTTTCACATGAGGTGCACGCTTTTTCGGTGACAAACGCAAGTGTTGCACAGGCTTTTATAACTAGCTGCAGCTTAAAAGCCTTTCTGCTGTGCTCGAATCTTGCACATACAGATAGAAAACCAAAGCAGTCAGAGTGTGTCTGTGTGTGAAGTGTGTGTAAGTGCTCTCCATCTCACCAGCCTCAAATCCAAAGCAATTAGAGAGGCCAGATGGTGGGCTGGACTCACAGTAAATAGCTGTGCATTGACAGAAGAAGCCTGCAACAAAAATGAACTGTGACAAGGAGCCAGGATGACACAGAGATACATGACGGCATCAAAGCACCAGGCAAACATCGAGGGCGCGCTGCTATAATCGCCATAAACCAACTGTCACAGTCGTGGGGATGTTAACAGCAGTACTTGATTGTAGCGTTTGGCAGCGGCACAGAGGGGGCACTTGTATGTAAAACCAAATAAGGCAGGTGCACATACATTCATGCATGACCACACACATTCACTCCCATGCGAGAACATTCATACATAAACATGTACACACACACACACACACACACACACACACACACACACACACACTCGAACACGGCGCTACGTGCCCTTCTGTTAAAAATTTAACCAAACCAGTTTGGTTTAGTCAGAGTTCAAACAATGCAGCCTTTGAGAGGCGCTCCATTCACCCAGTTTCAGCTTGGCCTGCACATTCCCCAACTGAAAACACAAACTGCCTCTCTCCAGGAAAACCACTGAAGCTACGGCACCACATTCCTCAACTCGATCCCTTTCTCTCTCTCCGTGCGTGTGTGTGTGTGTGTGTAAAGTATTCGAGAGATGTTGGGGCTCCACTGAATATAATGATTATATACTACAAGCATCTTGAAAATAGAGTGCATGTGGGCTTTTTTTTTTTTTTTCTTTTTGGTTCCTCTTTATTATCCACATACTCGGGTGAAACCTGTGCCTTTAAACCACTATAGCAGTCTCCTACATACCTGTTACCAAGGCAGCAAGTTTACTTCAGCCAACCGGAGACGCATGTACGAATCAGAGAAACTGAGGAGGTGGAGCTTGAGTATAGGACAATTGTTAAAAACACAAAATGGCTTCTGCTATTCCCCATGAGCCTGTTATCACACCTCTGTTGACACACGCACAGATTTATCAAAACTGAAATGAGACAAACAGCCAGACCAGGAAATGAGAGTGAAAAAACAAACAAACAAGGGGGTGGTGTGTCTGGAGTGTGAAGGATTGCTGACAAGAGACAGAGAGGCCACTTCATATCCCGATCAATTAATCTATAAATCTAAATCAATGACCGACGCTTCCATCTGGCTCCTCAGTCACCCAAACTAACCTCAAGTGTTAGAGACGGCGGCAAGAAAAGGGAAGACAGATACCACGCGCAGGAACACCGGAACATTTCCAAAATCAAGAAATCTTTAATAGCAACCAAATACGAAAAAAAATATAGAAAGACATGACAAAATGGTGACAACAATTCATTTTTTTTTTCCATTTTTTTTTTTAAAAAGACCAAAATAAAATTTGAAATTAAAAAAAAGGAAGTACAAAAAAAAAAAAAAAAAAAAGAAAAATTAAACAACAGTTACATATAGCAGTCAATAATAAAAAGCACAGTTTGGGTACGACTGTTTTGTTGTGTGTACAATTCATTTGTATAGAAGCACATTTGCCAGTTTTGGCAGCAATCACAGCGCAGCAGTCAAGAATAAAGCACTCAGAAAACATAAATTATAAAGCACTGCAAAATAACAGAAAAGAGGGGAAACTGTAATAGGAGAAAATAAATCCTTCATGCTTGCCGTCACTGAGAAATACACAAACGTGACACCATAAATTAGTAATATCTTTTTCTCTGCTACATATTTATATATTTATACTATGTACACAGGGAAGTTTTCTCTTTTTTTTTTTTCCTTCTTTTATGCGAGTGAGATGGGAGATGTTAAGGCTTTGATTAGTCATCAGATGTTTGGAGCCAAAGAAAAGCAACAGTATGCGAATTTCTGAGAAAAAAAAAAAAAGAAATATTGGGTGTTTTGACTACCTAACCTTGTGCTAGACCCGGGGCAGGATCGTGGATTTCTCTAAAAGCATTTTGTCTGACATGCCTTACTTGGGTGCTGAGGTGGGTGGCAACGGCGTGTGTGTGTTTGTGGAGGCGGTCGCGGAGGTGGTTGAAGTGAGAGAAGCCGAAAACAACATTTTGGAGGCGAGTAGGAAGTTGCAACTCTAAAAGCATTCAAAGGGATCTGGGAGGTGGAGCAGGTCAGCACAGTGGCATTTTTATGAAAGCTATATTCCTGTGTGGAACAAAAGTGGAACGGACTAACGGCCTCCGAGAAAAGCCCGTTTCTCCAACAGTGGGTGAAAGGTGTGCGTCTCTGAATGTGTAGTTGTCTCTGGTCTACATGCTCGTTGAGTCGGGATCAGGTTGGACTATTTGAACAATAGAAAGCAGCGGAGCAGGGGACACATCATGCTGCGGCTCCTGCGACACAGTATATGTCCTGACAGAGCCACTGAGCAAGAATAGGAGAAAGAAGAAATGTTTTCAAGCGTGTGTGTGTGTGTGTGTGTGTGTGTGTGCAGCTATGCGAGCGCTTGTGTGGGCTTATGTCAGGAGATGGCAGAGTTGTCAGGTATGAGGTGTCTTCTGCACAGTTTGGCTGTGGGAGTGAGCATAATGAGAGTGACTGAGGGGTGTTTGTGTGTGGGCGAATGTTTCTCTGCATTCTGTATATGTACAGTATGTGTGCGCGAGCGAGCGTGTCTTCGAAATGCTAAATAATATCTTCAGCTTGCCAGTTTTCCACGGTGACGCAAAAAAGAGTGGCTACTCAGGTTACAGCCCCAATGGCAGGGAGAGATCACGAATATACACACTAATAAACACACACAGAGCTGAGTCAACACAGACCATGGCCTGCCTGTGTCGCTACGGTCTACCTGATAAATTATAAGTATTGTGGCTATTTCTGCATTGTGCAGGGAGTCTGTCAAGGAGAGGGAGAAGCCAATTGTGCAAAAAAAAAATGCAGTGTGCTTATTATGTGGAAATGCAGGCAATGCTAACTTTAATAAAAAAAAAAAAAAATACAATTATATCATTTTTGCCCCAGATACAAATCGACTCTTAGGCTTTAGCCTAACTCAGCTCAGTCCGTTCAGTATGTTTTAAACACCCAAACCACCGAGGTATTCATTAGATTAAAAATTACATTCTGAATGCCCTCAGACATTTGAACTTTGGGCTCAGTCGACCCAGACACCTGCTTTACTTCCACAATACTGGCAACACTGGCTCCATCGATCCGATATTTACAGTCATAAATATCCACATTTTCACAAGAAAAATAAAGATGCTTACATATATAGTACACAGATACCTCACACCAAAATGTACATACAACAGTTTTGTCCCTTATCGCTATTTTGACCCCAAAACCAAGTATTACACTCATATTTCTCTTTGTAGCGGTGACACACACACACACGCAAGTGCAAAAATAAGTAATACATTTTTTTTTATTTTGAGTGGTTGTGACAAATCAGCTGGGTTCAGTAAATGTACTGTACCAGGGTTGACAGGAGCTGCATTTATATATATATATATATATATATATATATATATATATATATATAAGCTAAGGCCATTAGACGATAATCCTATTGAACACACTGGCTTACAATATGCTGGATGGTAATTCAAACACTAAAAGGCGTCGCTCTGTTTCTGTCATCTCCTCCTTTGGGTGTCTCCTGTTCTCTTTCCGCCTCTCTGAAGGTCAGCAGCCACCACAAACGGCCAACTCCGACCGTCTTGCCCTAAACAGATACTGTAGTGTTTCTCACCTCTATAGCTCAAGGTTCAAAACGGCTATGATAGGAAACGCAGGCAAGAAAAGTCATCGTTGCGCTTGGCAATGGGTCACCCTGCGTTTGACCTCATGACCTGCAGCGAGCTGCAACCCAGACCTTTGCTGGGCAGTACAGTCATCGAGAGCTGCGCTCGCCAGATTCCCAGTGGGTCAAGGGGGAGTTAATTAGAAAGGTCAGGAAAAGCACGATTAGAGGAGCTACAGTAGGGCTTCTCTCCAAGATTGTCCATCACAGTCATCCAGTGGCTACATAGATACAGTGACGCATGCGATTGTAAACACGCTGCGCCTCAAAGGCCGCAGCGTGCAGTAGCCGCGGAGTAACATTTGCCTGAGCGGACCTCCGGTGGCTCGTTAGAAGGATAAATTAACAGTCAGGAAACAATCAGCCCTGAAGCTGCATCGTAAAGGGCCATTTCACTGCTTGTTGCACGTTAGTCAATATGACTCCCCATAGCTTCGCTGTGGACGCAACCTTTTATGTCTCCCGATCAATTCACTGCATTTAACAACATCCCCTAATGGAAAGCAATATCGCACGATCTTATTGAAAATCTATCTATCTACCTTAACGCAGTCGTACTTTGGGGGTGGGTGTTTACGTTACATCCGGCCATTTACTAAAGTGTGGGAGGAGGCGGTTGCGTCCATGCAGTGGAGGGAACATGGCCGCTCCAGGTCCCGGGGTGTCGGGGCAGGCCAGGCCGGGTCGGAATAGAGTAAGTGGGGCGTTTGACACATCAAGAGCGGTAAAATACTCAGCTGCTCTCTGTGGCCCTGACCTCGACTCTACTGGATAAATCATAAACTTCCCATAAACACTGGGAGAGAGGGATGAAGAGAGAGGGAGGGAGGGAGAGACGGAGGAATGATAGAGAGATAGAGGTGGGAGGGGGGAGGAATCGTCACGTCAGGAACGATAAGTGCCGGCAATCTGTTGGTCCCGGCTAAGCGAGTGACTTCACGGCTCATTACCAATCAAGCTCCTCCTGTCAGGAGCGCTCTGAAGAGACGAGGATGAGGAGGAAGAGAAGAGAAGAGACGCGCTCCGCTCTCGTTCTCCTGCATCCCTCTCTCCATCCCTTGACCCCGTCAGATCGGCTACACCTCATTCCCTCATCTCTTGTTTACCGTCTCCTACCTCCAGGCACAGTGCAAAAGTTTGCATGTGAATACCTTGTTAAGAACTTAGCTCAGAAACTCTGCAAACTTTCTTTGTTGATTTCTGCTGCTCCTGTGTTTGTGCAGCACACAAGGACCTAATGTTCTCTTTAGATTTGGTAAATTCGAGCGCGTCTACTGTCTCCGATAGTTGGCAGAGAGAGCGGACTACTTTCTTCTCTTCCTTAAGAATCACCCGATGGCTACTGTATATACACACACACCTTAAAATGTTTTCCTCCCATCACGAGCTACTAACTAGCCACCAGCTGTCACAGCACAACGCATCAGCAAAACAAAAGGTTTACCACAGGAGGACTGAGACGAGCAGGCATGCATGAGTGAACAACTGCTTGACAACCCGTTCCATTCCCACAGTTTTGGTGAAGATAAGAGTGAATATGCAAGCGCGTTGCCTCCTCTATAGCCAAGCTTGTATCATGATGCCATTATCATACTCCCACACTACATAGTTTTTCTCTTTTAGTGTGTCTGTCAAGAGTCGTTGTCAAGGTCCCAGTGATAGCGATAGCATGAGCAGAAGCAGTGGGAGACAGGTTGTTTCTTGTCTTTGTTTGATTTTTATTTCTTGGGGACCAGATAATAGCAAACGCATCTTTCAGAATCTCCTTCCTCACCCTCCTGTTCGCTCACTTCATTCTGGGGCTGCACTGTGATTAATAATAGGCTATGTTTAAGATCAATTTTTCAAAAAATAAAAGCGGTATCATTTTCTCTTCTCCGTCCGACAGGGGCAAGACCCTGGAGCCACAAAATCCTCGGGGAGGAATCCTCCATCCCTCCTTTATTCTTCTCCTCCTCCCTTCCTCTCCTCCTCCTCTATACGTAGACAGCAGTCCGTGAGATGACCGAGCCATCCCGCTGGGACTCCATGTCATCATCGAGATAATCTCCAATTATATCATTCTGGTCATGCGGTGGGCGAAGCTGAAGGATGGGGGCCCCTCCGGTGTAATGGTCATACCTCTCCTCCTCCTCCAGCTCATCAAACTTCCTCCTTTCCGCGTCATCTAACTCATTGCTCAGCAGGATATCTTGGGCGGTGGGTGTAGTGGCAACGACTTCAGGCCGGCCCCCTATGGTGAGCGGCTGATGGTGGTTGTTTTTCTCCCCGAGGCCCTGGTGGGACGAGCTCTCGTTGTAAACGTACATGGGGCCGTTGTTGTTCCCGCCTCCGACGCCGCTGCCTGCGCCTCCACCCGTGCCGTTCTTGCTGGCCTTCTTGCCGACTCCAAATATACGCGTCTTCATGTCACTGCCTCCATTGCCGCGGTAACCCTGCTGTTGCCTGCGGCTACGGGTGACAAGCACGGCGATGAGCGCGCCGACCAAAAGGAGGGCCAGCAGGGAGCCAATCACAGCTCCCGCCACCACGCCGGCATTGGATGGGTTCACTGAGGGCTCTGTAGGAGGGAGGACAGGCAGGGAGGGAGAAAAAAGGAAGAAAAGGAATATGGTTGAGAAAGGGGGGGGGGGGGGGGGGGGAAGGGGGGGGGGGGGGAGAGAACAGAGTGAGAGAGGGCAAGAGGGGAAATAGAGACAGCATAAAAAAGGAGAAGGAAGAAAGGGTGATGTCAAGGAATAACGAGAAAGGTGGGTGTTGGATGATGTCAGTGGTGCTGGTCGACCGTGTTCAGTGAAGTGTGTTAAGAGTGCCGAGGTGTCAGTACAGTCAAAAGTGTGTGTGGGTGTGTGTGTGTGTGTGTGTGTGTGTGTGTGTGTGTGCTGAGCCTCTTCCTACACTGACATTTCCTCCTTTCCCTCAGAGCTGCTCCTGTCCCCATTCCCACCGCCACGTCACAACAACGTCGCCGCCACGTCACAACAACGTCGCCGCCACGTCACAACAACGTCGCAGTTTCCCCGTGTGTTGCCCTTCATCGAGCAGGGTCTTTGCAAAGCTCATCACAAATCACAAGGCAAGGCGGGGGGGGGGGAGGTGGAGGCCATGCAGCGGAGGAGGAGGGTTATGATGGATGGAGGAGTGGAGGTTGGATATTAGATGAAGAGGAGGAGGAGGAGGTGGAGGAGTGAGTGAGTGACAAAGTGACACAGCGGAATGACAACTCTTCCTGGAAGCCATGAGCGCAGAGCAGAGGGACGGTTTGCCACCCCGCTTCCCCCCCCGTCCCCAAAAAAAAAAAAAAAGGCCCCGCTTGAGTGCATGCCGGTCCTAGACGTGTCCATTTTTATTCCAGCACTTTTGTTTTAGTCACGACTGCCATGTCTCACACGCATACACTTGAAAAGAAGCCATCTTAAGCTCATTTTAAATAAACAAAAGGCTTCCAGAGCGGCTAAGGAGGGTAGAAGGAAAAGTAGGGCTCCACCATCCAATACACTGTATTTTTGTTTGTGCATCAAAACTCCAGGGAGTGGTAGTGGTGTCTAAATCAGGGGTTGTGTGAAGACGTCCCATATGACTTGTCAGCCATATAGAGCTCCTTCTCTGAACTCGCTCCCGCTCCCTCGGCATCCCTCTGCAGTGGTATTAGTACAACATTTCAAAGAAGGTATTTGAACAACAAAAAGATACATCTGCTTTCGCAGAAAAGGAAAACAGCAGTTTCTATTAGGCTGAATTTTTTAGATTTACTGTGGCAATAACACAGCTAAGCAATGGATATTTTATACATATATTATTGAAAAGAATCACAGTGTTATTTTGTGTCCAATTTATTTTTTAAATAGACACATTTCTGAAAAATAAAAAAAGGCAGCAAGCCTAAATCTACTAATTTTATTTATGCAACAGGCAGAATTGTTTTTATTTAACTTGAACTTATTATTCTTAAAGTCACTGAGATTAAAATATACTACACAAGTTTTAGAATAAAAGTGTTTATTTGTGCAAGTTGAGCACAATTCTTTAGTCTTAAATTTGCCTTTGTGCGTTTACAATATTGCAAAGATTTAACTTTTTCAAATATAAAAGCCGCATAATCTTATACACACCATCAGGCCTCGATGAATTCATTAGCACACAGCAGACTGGAGTAGATATTTAAATTAGCCCCCGATGTACGTAATCGAGAATCGATTTTAAACTGGGATAATCATTTTTTTTTTTAATTTAAAATATTCACACGCTTAAATACCACTAATACCAAAACAACACTGTTCCTGATTCCTTACTTCGAGGGATATAAACATGCTTCTCTAGAAGAGCCTCTTCTTCCATTTATACAAAATCAGCCTATTTAAATGCATTAGTTACGTTTGCAGCCATAAAAAAAAAAAAAAGAAATGTGTAAAATCAGGAAGATTATGATTTTAATCAGGAAATATCTGATCAAACTTAAGCAAACTACACGAAGAATCTCAGAAACATTCACTGCCGGCTTTCAGGACTCGGTGCCGTGCACACATTTCAGTCAGCACTGAAGAAGTATTGAGGTTTGATGCCGCGCCAGGTTAAGACACTACTGGCGATTAAAGCCCCTCAGAAAACCATGACAGTGTTACTGCTTTGCACAGGCTTTTCAAGGCCACGAGTTCAGGGCTCTAAGTGCTTTCTGGGAGTATGACAACTCCCCGCAGACCCTGTGACTGTTTCCCCCATGTGGTCATCGTCTATAACTCAGTGGGCAGGGAGTACGGCACTAACACTGCCGGAAGTTAAGGGTCAGCTCCAACCACTGTGCTGCGAAGCACTTTGAACAAACAATGTTCTCCAAATGACATCGTTATTTTACAAGGAAAGATGTACGAGTAGCAGGAACTTACATAGGGAGGAGGAGCACTTCAGTATGATGGATATTCAACTTGGACTTTGTGCCAACAGTTGTTTTTGGAACAACGTGCCTCCTTCAGAGCTTTAAAGAGAACTTTTAGAAGACGGGAATATTGATGCCCGAATCCACATCCTTCACACTGTTCCAGAGCATTCATGTTTGGAGCTAATGATGTGTTGTGTATGAATACATGCATTCTTTAGTTAATGTTCTTGTTTATTCTGTTTGGATCATTTTGGATGTCCCAGGCGCAATAACCAAAATTCTTTTATTTTACTCTTTCAATGCCTGAAGAAGCTCGTTGTTGTAGAAACATCTCACGGAATACGGTTCTTTTTATCATCCATCTTATCGCAGTGTTCCTTCAGGTTTGCGTGCATGAGCCAGTCAACAATAAAAAGCGAAATAATGAATTTATAATAATGAATTTTTAATTTTTGTCCCCGGTTGAAAGTGATCAAGAACCCTTGGCTAAGCCGAACATCCTGTCTGTTGCAATGGCTTTGAATTCCACTCTCTGCACTTCCACCAGCCGCTGCAGAGGATTAACCAGTAGCCACACGCTGCTGTTGAAATCCCTGCCTAAAATTTGAAAGTAGCAAATCTGCCCGATTCTTATTGTCATTCCCATTTGAAATCCATCAGAAGCCAGCCCCTCTTGTTAAGCGCACAGAGCGCTGACAGAATTACTCCTGTAACACTGATTCTTGTCAAGAAATAAAATGGTAGTCTACTGCCGTCTACACCTGTGCTGAGCTCTTCCTCTGTATTTCTGCCTCCTCTCCTGCACTAGCCCTTCCTCCACCTCCACTTCACCAGCTGTCTCCTGCACACGCTCTTCCCGTCTCCTCTTAATCCATTTCCCTGCCATCTCTCCAATTTACGTTTGTATTTCTGTCACACGTTACTTTTCTCCTCTGCACTTCACTTTCAACATATGCCTAGGGAAGAAATTTATAATTTAATGTGGGTATATTTTCCATTCCTTTCTTTCAATTTCTCCCACCAACCTCCCCGAGCACATCGTCACTCTCCCCTCTTATTCCCCCCCTGGAGCAGTGCTAAACATTCCTGTTCACACACATGACAGCGAGAGCCTGCCCTCAGTGTCCACTTCTAACAGGAACACAAGAAGTGCATTATCACCTCGGGCTCCGTGGAGCTCCGGCACATGCAACGTGGCAACAATCTCTGTGCAAACTTGGGGCCGGATGCTGCCACACGTTGCAGTCACATCAAAGGGAATTGCACTGAAATTTAAATGCAAATTCTCCCTAAATTCCTCTCATCCTATTATTTTTAATGCGTCGCTCAAGCCAGTTCTTAAGTGTCTCTCTCAAAGTCTTTCCTGGTAAATCCTTTTGTGGGTGATAATTCATGTTTTATTCCACCCTTAATCTGGACACAACACTTAAAAGATTCAAGAGGTAGATGTAAAAGGAGCTACCCCAGGCTCCCAGTACAGGCCCACTACAGACCCAGATGCATCCTAACAAAGCACCAGTGGAATAGATTTCAGTGGGTGAGGAGAGGACATCTTACAAACACATGCTGTCGGATGAGCCAGCAGAATAAAACTGCAATATGCATGCTGTGTGGATAACAAGGGGAGGAAAAAAAATAGAAAAACAAACATGCAGAACTACAGTACCCCACCCTCCCCTGCCCGTACACACACCATACTGTGGAAGCCAAAAAACAGCATGCTTCTTATGAAGTCACGTCCAGCAAGACCGTAAACTCCAAGTGACCGCAAGTAATGAGAGAGATGGAGCGGAAGTAACGTCTACTGCAGCCTCCCAAAAACACGCATGGTCACATACACACACACACACACACACACACACACACTAATACACACTCAGACACACACCATCTTGGTCATCAGTGGTCTGAAGCTGGGCTGGACCTAGAGCATAGCTGAGTAGTATTCTCTGTCAGCATGTTAACTTATTGAACAGAGCTGTGTGTGTGTGTGTGTGTGTGTGTGTGTGTGTGTGTGTGTGTGTGTTAATGAGGAGTGGGCAGGGGGCCAGTAGCAGGCTGGAGGGAGACTTGGCTCCATCAGACCTGTTCTCTAGCTGTTTTCGCATGGCCGGAGACGCACACTGACAGACACAGACAGACACACACGCAGACAGACACAGGCACACACACACACACGCAGACAGACACAGGCGCACACACCCAAACCCAGTGGAGGAAAATGTCCAAGCCCCATGCTCTTAAACTGCCTTCTTGGATGTGTCTGAAAGGGGGAAAGAATGCACCGAGTTGAGAGGAAATCTCTTTTCCCTTGAACTTAAGAGCCCCTCGGACCATGTAGGGTGGGGTGAATTGGGGACATTTATCTTTTTGGGAGGTTCAGCTGAGCCACCCCTGTAAGAAATGATGGTTGGGGGGGGGGGATGATGGCAAGAGGGAAGATGGAGGGAATCTGGGTTAGCCACACAAGAACCCCCGCGAGAGGAGACTGGAATGGAGGGATGGATGGAGGGATGGAGACTACTAAGCTGTGATTAAGGAAGAGCTACTGGTATTTAAGAGTTAAGCTTAAAGAGAGAGGGAGATAGCAGGGGCACGAACAGGAGAGCGAGAGAGAGCGAGAGAGAGAGAGAGCGACATAGAGAGCGAGAGAGCGAGACACAGAGAGAGACAGAGAGAGAGAGAGAGAGAGAGCGACATAGAGAGCGAGAGAGCGAGACACAGAGAGAGACAGAGAGAGAGAGAGAGAGCGACATAGAGAGCGAGAGAGAGTGACAGAGAGAGCGAGAGACAGAGAGAGAGAGAGAGCGAGAGAGAGAGCGACAGAGAGAGAGCGACAGAGAACGAGAGAGAGCGACAGAGAACGAGAGAGAGACAGAGAGAGACAGAGAGAGAGAGAGAGAGCGCGACAGAGAGAGAGACAGAGAGAGAGAGAGAGAGAGAGAGAGAGAGAGAGAGAGAGAGAGAGAGCGACAGAGAGAGAGCGACAGAGACAGAGAGAGAGAGAGAGAGAAAGAGAGAGAGAGAGAGAGAGAATGCTGGGGGCAGGAGTCTCTTCTCTGAGCAGGGAGATCAGCGCCAGACTTGCAGAGGCTGAAAGACAACCTGAGAGAGATAAGGAGGATGAGGAGAGAGCATATGCTAACTGAGAGGATGAGAGATGCAATGAAAAGAGCAAACTGCAGCGAAAGAGATAGCTAGGGAGAGATAAATCGAAAAGAAATAGGAGGGGGGAGCCGGGTCGGACGCTCTGGCTTGTGTGAGTAAGCAGCAGGATCGAAGATGAGAGGAGGAGAGGCAAGGAGAAGAGAGGACATCCATCCCTCTCTGAGGGCAGAGGACACGGGCAAACACCCACACACACACACAATATTATATGTGTGTGCGTGTGTCATGCAGCTGTGGGGTAGAGAGGAGTGGGGGACCTGCTATGTAGCAGGTGCTGGCCATTTCACGCCTGTCGGCCCCTCTTAGCCCTGTTTGTCTACACACATTCACATTAGCCTCCACAGGTCTGCATCGCACTCCCATCTGGAGTCATTCCACTCGCTCTGGTTCGACCATCATCCACTCTTTCATTTCACTCCAGCCAATACAAACTCAATCTCTTGCTGAACACGTCTCGCCACCTCTCCGACTTCTACAAACCCTACTTCACTGACACTTGCCGGGTGCCTCAGTCACCTCTCGACTGCCAGCGAGTTCAGCTCACATCTCATCCTCCTCCGCCAGTGAGTAAGAGAGGAGTGGGAAGGAGGGAGGAGGTAGTCGGCCGCGGGAGAGCAAGAGGAGATGGAGGAGGGAGATGATAGGACAAGGAAACTGTAGGAAGTTCAACACTGGAAGAGACCAGAGAAACCAGGTAGAAAATGAAAGAGAGAAGATGAGAAGAAGAGGAGAAGGTTGGATGAAAATGTAGGATAAAAGAAAGAGCGAGAAGGGAGCGGATGGTGGAATAAGGAGAGAAGCAGCCAGGAGCTGAAGCAGCAAAGGGTGACTGATCCGCTCTGAGAGGCTTGGAGACAGACAGACACACACGCTATGCTGAGAGATAGTGGAGGCCAATAGCGGTGCAGATAGGATGCAGTGGCACAAGATTCCCATGGGAGTTTTAAATGCCGTCAGCATCCGCTCTCTCTCCGTCTATCCCTCATGCCTCGCTCTCTTAGAGTGAGGATAGCATGCTGGCACTGATTTATCCTGGTGCACGTTCTCTGGCTTTTTAGTCTAAAAGCAGCAGCCTCCATCTTCCTCCCTCTGCTCCCTGGATCGCTGTATCTTCCCTGCTTGTTGCTTGTAATACACAGCAGGAAATGGTGACATCCTTTGTGCTACAGAAGCCAGTTACGCTACCGTGCAGCAGTACAGAATGGCCCCAGAGGAGTGGTGACGCATGCTGTGGCACCATAATGAGCCAAGGGACTTGAAGAAAGATGGGAGGGGGGGTGAGAGAAAGTGAGAGGAAAAAAAAAAAAAAGTGGAAATAAGGAGAGACTGAGCAAAAGGACAAGAAAATCAGGAGAGAAAATGAGGGCATGAAGAAGCGCTTATACTAGAGGCACCAGAGAAATGCACTTTCCCCCCCATTACAGGCGAGGTTTACCCCCATGTCAGCAGAAAATAACTTCCGGTTAAGTGCCGGCACAAGAGTGGAGGGGGATGCATTTTGTATGAGGTGAAATGCAGGAGTGAACCCTGTTGAGAGCTGCTGCTAAAACTATTGAGGAACTGAGGGCGGCGGAGGTATCGACTGTTTTTCATCATAACTGGCCCCGTTCTGGATGGTTTAACTCGGAGACCGGAGGTGGTACAACAAGCTTCACAGCACACCTGAATACACACATAACGTATCACAAATATGAATCAGCAAACACGCACTCAGACCGACAGTGCATCAGCGCACGTCTAGCCTCAGCTAGACCCAAGGCAACACTGAAATACAGATTTATTTCAAAGTCAACAGTGTCACTGCGAGTTATATTCATCACTTTTAGTGATTACAGGCTTTTCTTGGAGTCAGTGAATCTGAACGCGTGCTGCTCATTTGCTTCGCTTTAGTCTCTCCTTTCATTAGCGACGGCCAAGAGCACTGCTGAGACTCCTCTGTGGCTTTTGTGATCATGACTTCAGGGGGCCGACTGCTCCCTCATTTAAGAAAACTAGTGAAAATATCATCTCGTCCATGTGCAACACTCGCTGTGTGAACTACCAATAAAAACCTTATGAAGAACAGCTCTGTAAATGCCATGTGATGTACAAAGCCGACAGACAGACCTTGGGTACCACTGAGGCGGAGAAACTTTGATAATTCATAATGAAAAGAGACGTAGAAGAGTGACATGCATTTCTAAAAGGGCACAGAGAAAGAGAGAACGGGAAAGTTGAGGGCGAACCCAAAAGCACGAAAATGCACGCACATACGTCTTCACGCCGACGCACCCCCACCCACACACACACGGACACACACAGAGCAGCTGGACCCTCTATCCCTACACTACACACCCAAGACTCAGCATAGAGGAAGTGTGTGAGTGCATGTGACGTGAGGCAGAACGAGGTGTGTGTCCTTGAGAGAAACATGAGCATAGCACAGCAGGAAATGTGTCGCATGTGTGATAAAAGTGCACTCCATTGTAGTTCATCAGTTTAGATGATAGAAATGTTTTTATATACAAGCAAGGGGATGGTTTAGATGACGGACGAGACCCGAGTGAGCCACAAACGTGTTTTTCATCTCACTTCTGAAATGCTCTCTGCTTTACTGACGCAGTTACTGTGTCCAATTCATCCGTGTGTTCGGACATTAATGCAACTTGTGCAAATAACACGGTCTTGGATTTTACCTACTTCCAGCAGGAAATGGGTGGATTTGTGATTACAGGAGTAATTCGAATGCTTACTCACTAAAAAAAGAACACTTTTAATACTCGTTTCTTGTGACAAACACACGTTTTACTCCAAGCAGGTTAAAGTATATTTCATATGAGGACCGTACGTTATGTATTTAGTCTTTTCCGTGTACATGTGTTGAGGTTTTTGTGCTCGTTTGTGTCCTTCAACTCACCTCTGACCATGATGGTGACCTGGTCCTTGCCGAAGCCGATGCGGTTCTTGACCTCACAGACGAAAGTGGTGTTGACAGTATCGTCCACCTTTAGCACCTTCAGCACGTTGTCTGTGATCTGCACCGTGTCTGGCATCTCTCCCGACATCCTGCAGGGACGAGAGCATATTGGCATGAGAAGGAAGAAAAGGTAAAAGGCCAAAGAGAGAGAGAGGGGGGCCGGAGAGGGGGGAGGAGAGGAGGGGGGGGTTGTGGTTTGTTTGACTTTGGGCACAATGAAAGCATCGAGACCGATGTACATTTACAGAAATGTGCTGTATTGTGCATTGTCATCAAATTCCACTAATCTTGATCGGCAATGCAAAACCAATCAGTTTCCCCCTTCCTCAGAAGGAAATCCATTATGACAGTGCAGGGAAATCTGCTGGATCCAAGCCCAAAAACTCATCCCTCCCATTTTTAAGTGCCAGAGTATTCCTCTTTTTTTTTTTTTTTTTGTCACAGTTAGGTTCATAGCTGATAATACGGAAAAAAAGGGAAAGAGGGAGTCATATTGTGCTTCTCATAATGCGAGGGTTAAAGCTCTAGTCACAGAGTCCATTATGAGAAATTATACAGCTATCTCCATAATCAGAGCAAAGGGCTGTAGTGGCAATAATAAAAAGCTCCATTACTGAAAAGCTGATTACAGCCATGTGGACCTGAGAATGGAGGGCAAGGAAGGGGGAAAAGAGAGAAAAGGAGAAACAAATAAAAGGATAAGAGAAAGCAAGAGACGCCGGGAAAATTAGACGGAGCAAGAGACAAGACAAAAACAAATGATGGATGCGCGGATACTCACGTCTTCCACTGGGAAGTCGTCGGAGTGGGGTTTCCGGAAGCCTGGCAGGTGAGCACCACATGTGTACGACCAACGTACCAATTATTGTCATAACCTACTATTGACACCTGAGGGGCGTCTGAGGGAAGGACAGATGAATGGCAGAGGGGAGGAGAGAAAAAAAATCTCAATTAATCACTCCAAGGTCTCAAAGGAGCGTGAACAGCATAGGAATCAATGGAATGATAAGTGCTGGGGTGTGTGTGTGTGTGTGTGTGTGTGTGTGTGTGTGTGTGTGTGTGTG
>CALSCE010009506.1:15866371-15876622 GCA_943593645.1 Bovichtus variegatus | reverse complement strand
GTGTGTGTGTGTGTGTGTGTGTGTGTGTGTGTGTGTGTGTGTGTGTGGGGGGGGGTCTTACATTGAACTGCCAGCTTCAACGGGAAGCTCTCTGGTTTGACTTGTGTCCTGTGCGTCACCACGCAGCTTTGGTCCTTCCCGTTGTCTGCTGGTGTGGGAACCATGCGGTACTCGCTGATCACGGTCACGGTGTTGTCGGCGCCCGGCTTAGACACCGTTGTCGCGTTGCCATTGGCTGTGGTCACCCAGGAGATCTGGGCTGCGGGGCGGCCATCCACAGACTCGCAGCGTGCCACAACGACCGGCTTATTGCCTGCAACCACTGTTACTATGGAGGCCGAGTTCTGAGGCTTAGCTGAGGAGGGTGGAGAGAGGAAGAGACACAGAGTGGCAGAGAGAAGATTAAAGGATGTAGAAATAGATAAAATGGAAATAAGACAGCTGAGGGAAAAGATAATGTGCACCATTATTGATAAACAATTTGAGTCACTAGCCTGGCAAAACCAAATCCAAAACCTCAATCTCCAAACATCCTGTCCCTCCACTCCCCCGTCCTCTCATCTGTCCATTTCCTCTCCAGAGCCGACACTGATAAACACTTAGGAGCACCAGAGCAGCACACCCAAACCCTAAATCTTCTTTCACTCTCCCTCTGTTTCTTTAATCCATTCCCTCTTTATCTCCATCAACCCGCCATTGATAAACAATTTCTCTGGCTGGTTCAGCGCATTTCCATACACAAATTCTAAATCACAACATGATCTGTGTCATCCCCCGCCCCCCCTCCACTCCACCCGCCCGCTCATGGCTCTTCAACTCCCCTCTATGATACGAGTGTGGGATCAGAGGAGAGCAGGCCGGACAGGAGCCGACAGCAGGCATGACAAGCAGCCACATCAATATAGAGCCTTCGGGGAGGCGGGAGGCGCGATGCGTTGGAGAGGGAAGAGAGCGGAGCAAAGGCACTGGTGCCGGGCCAAGGTTAGACCAATGGTCCCATTGCATTAACAAGAACACAATTGATGTGACAATACCACTTATAATAGCAATCAAGCCTAACTGCACATGCTTTTAACCTGCATGCTACCTTTAGGGGAGGGAGGGAGAGAGAGAAGACTGACAGAGAGAGAGCGGAGAGCATTTTTCATTTCAACTTGTAATAAGCAAGGCTCATTTGCATTCACTCGCTAGATGAGTGACAGATCTTTTTTTAGGAAAAACCAACATATAACGTCTTCAGTGCACCTTGATTCAACAAGTCTCTGGAAACTCTACTGCAGAGACGAGCGACCGTGGAACACAGAAGCAGGATTTTGACCAGAAAAGCATATTAATTGATAAATGTGGACGTAAATGTAGTGAGAGAGTTGACCATTGATGGTATGAAAAACTGGGACAAATCAGAACAGTTAGTCAGGGTCGTGTTTGATTTCTTAGCACCCAACAGAGAGCCACTATGGTCTTAGTGTCATAATAGAAATGTTAAAGGGAGCGTTTGACAATCTTTAAAGTCCTCGGGAAGCAGAAACCTGTGATGAACCCAGGGGAACAACAGGCATTTTAAGCAAAAAATACTATTCAATTATCCCTGGGAACTACTCGATCATTCTTCAAAGATCACTTGCGAAGGTGAAAAAACAAGGGAAAATATATTTTTATAAGACAACAATTTTTTTTTTTTATATAATTGAATGACTATTAAAAACAATTAAAAAATCATGACACACAAGAGCAATAAAATCACGAGCCACTGTGGTGCATGATATTTTTTAACAACAATGCATCTTAAAGAGCCGCTGTGCAGGGTTGAGTCAGGCTACAGCTCGTACTGCGGACGTTTACGACCAACATCAGGACTTGTTGTTTAACTTCTGTGGTGACAATACATTGGAATGGCCATTTAAAAAAAAAAAAAAAAAAAAAAGTAGCTACCACAGTTTTCAAAAGAAGATGAAATTGTTGCTCATGTAAAACTAGAAAGGGTACAGGTATAACTTTAGATTGTTTGCAGTCTTAATATCTCATATTTTGGATGTTTGATGGATGGATTTTATTGATTGTTTGGTTGAGCTGCAGTTACCTCGACATCTTTTCCTTCGAGGATGGAAATACAGCAGCTCTTGGACTTTATCGTGTCCTATTATTTGTCACCTCTGTACATACGTCATGTAAACTATGTTGGTGACTTACCCAGCATGACGAGGTACGTGATGCCTTGCTCGTTGCCACTGGGGTAGGTAGCATACTCGCAGATGTACTTCCCCTCATCCGTCATCCCGACACCGTTTATCTCGATGGAGGGACTGGCGAGGTTTGGGGGGCTGGGCGTGAAGCTGACTCTGCCCTTCACGGGTGAGTCGGGGTAGTTGGGGTCAAAGTTGGGGTGAAACACGGCGATGTTGATCCTTTCTCCCTCCTTCGGCTCGTAGATCCACGTGACCTGCGGGCGAGGAGGCGAGGAGGCGCGGGGGTCAGTGGTTAGGATGCGTACAGGGACAAAACATCAGGAATCATTTATCACGCCATTGATGAGACCCTGGAGAGCATTTCAAGATGTTTTTCGGTGAACTCCACGGGGCAGCGTACACAGCATCACAATCAAAGAAGTGGAGCAGGTATGAATATGGATGTGACTTTCAGGAGCAGCACTCGCTCTCTCCGCTGCTCTTAGCACAACCAAACTGAGTTTTGTACGTCCCACTTCATTGAGATGCAACTAAGAAGTGCTTCCATTACCATATTAAATCCCTTAAAGCAAAATGAAGCTTAGTATTGTTTGTTTGGAGTAATAAAACATTAAGCCTAAATGTGATAAAAAAACCTATCACTAGCCTTGGGATTATTTCTGTGGGCTATGATCTGCTAGATTAAGGTTTAATGGGCTAGGTAAACAAGCCACATGGACCTGTAGTATCATATTATGTTCATTTTCATTGCAATGAATTGCTCTTATCCATCTGGGCGACCAAGTTTCACACACCGGCAGAATGAGGTTGACACAAATAGTTTATTTTACAGGGAAAGAGGCATATGTTTAGTCAAATATCACATTGTGTATTCGCTTAATGGCCAATGTGTTCGCTTCAATTGTGACAGCAAATTGTAGTCTCAAGCTATTTCAGCAAATTGTACCGTGTCAAGTCAGCACAATGAGCTGCAATTTTGGGATGAATCGACATTTTTATTCGATTTCATACCACAAACCCAGTTTAGAGCCAATATGAGTTTGGTTGTATAGAGAATAAATCAAATCCTAACGTAAAAGGAGAAAAAAAAGAAAAAAATAGCGTCGTTGTGTATCTGACCATTGTGAGCTGGATCCCGGTGGCATCAGTGAAGGCACAGCGCAGGTTGACGGTCTGGCCGGGATACGACGACACCTCGGGCTCCACCTTCACCCGCTGACCTGCCGCTCCTAGGAGAGAGAGAGAGAAACATTAGTGTCCGTCTTTACCTTTCTTCCTAAACTAGGAGAGGAGACAAGGCAGCGGTACAGTTCGTTAGTACAAAACCTCCTGATGATAAATGAGGACGGTGTGGAAGTGTCTGGTACAACAGAGGACAGCATTAGTGAACCCGGGCAAGTAGGCCAAGAGTCTGGTATCTCGGCATGACTGTGCGTGTGTGGACAAAGTGGGCGAAAAAAAAGAAAGAAAGAAATGTGCACTGGGAAAATAAAAGAGGAAAGCTAGTTCTCTTTTGCACATAGGTCATAAATCATCCGGATGGTTTATGCTTTTCTATAGCCTGCCATTTGCTGTGCTGACACATTCCTGTGTTACAGCAAAGAGTCAAAACCAGTATGCTTTTCTTAGTGCGTCGTGTTAGTGGGTGTGTGAGAAACAGAAAGAGCGAGGGAGCTTTAAAACGACAATCTGCCGTGTGCGAGTGTGTGCAAAATCCAGGTTTCTGTGAAAATGTAATTACTTGTATGAGTAAGCGCGCATTAGTGTATGTCAGCAAGATGGCACCTGTTTTAAGCAACAGTGGATTACCTGCGGATACACAACTTCAAAATGTCTGCAGCCAGGGCTACGCGTGCATGTGTGCTTACAATGAGTTTACCAGCAAGCTGAACACATACAACAACATTAAAGAAACACAATTTCCCCTGAAGACAAACAAATACTTGCAGAATTGGTTCCACCAGTTTGTGCTGAGCCAAAGCTGTTGTGTTGAAACTAATATGATCTGCAGGGCTGATACAAACACCCACACACATGAAAGCCATAGGCTAGTAGATAAGGAAAAGGCCAGTGCTGTCTTTCTCTTTTGACGAGCAATAAACACCTCAGCTTCTCTACTCTAGGGAGATCTGAGATATCAATACAGAGGAAGAGAAGGAGGAGGAAGGAGCGAAAGACCGAGTGGGAAAGTGGAGGAAAACAATCCTTTCCTAGAATAACACCAGCTCTCCCAGGACCAGCCCAATTTACAACCACAAAACAACCCCCTTGTACCCACAGAGGAACCTCCGGACAACCACTAAGCAGCCCGTGGGAGCAGCAGAGAGCCTCGTTGGGCTGGAAAAAGGAACAGATTGCTTCTTTATTCTCTCTTAGACACACACACACACACACACACACACGCATATCTGTGCAAGAACAAGCACAAAAGCTCATGACAGCTTTATTGCCGATCTCCTGGCATGTGATCTTTCAAATGTCTAGAGCATTTAGACAAGATGAGCTACAACCCTCTGTCAATCTGCATCAACTAGTCTGACTAACTACAGATTAGCTTTGGGAATGGGAGCGAATGAAAAAGGTAATGAAGGGTTATTGAAAGCCTTGATTACTAGTCTTGTTTGGAGTGTATGGCCCAATGTCAAAGGTCATTACACAATGTGCCACTGAAGATAAGTTGCTCAGCCTTGGGTTTCACTTGCATGCACACATTCACACACACACACACACACACACACACACCCTCACGAGCACATGCACAGCGTCTGCGTCCACACATGATGTGGGGGCAGAGCCGAGCCGACTCTGTTGTCTGTCATTCTGAGGCAATAAGAGGAGAGCCAGCCCAGGTCAGCTCCTGCCAGAGCTCAGATGAGAGACAGCCTGGCCTTATGAGACTCTATGCAGCCCCAGGGAAATGAATATTACACACAAGACACACAAAGACTTGCACGTCTTCCTCCTCCAAGATCGTCCCTAAATCCCAGCCCTGAAGTCTCGCAGACTCTGTGTCATTAGAACAGCAGACACAAAAGAAAAAGTCAGCGTGTGCATGCGTGTGCGTGCACATTAACACAACAGGAAATACTGAGGCAAGGCGGCATTTGAAATAGTAATTGTCAGTATAAATATTGAGAGAGCATTGGTCATATTAAAAGAGGAAAGAGAAAGAAAGAGGCGGAGGGAGACGGGAACCAAGGGAATTAGAGAATAAAAGACAGTTCAAGGGTAAGACTGAGAAGAAGGGAGGAGCGACGGAGGCAGAGAGATGGAGGGAGAGGAAGAGGGTTGGAGGGGAGGAGAGGGATAACAGAAGCCTTGTGTCAACGCTGCTCTACTTTACAGTAGCTCTGCTGCCTGCAGGTGTCATAGGAATAACGCTACCGAACGCACACGAGCAAACAAATTCATGCCCACGCAAACTGCCCTCTTCAGCATCCTCAAGTCGTCAGATGTCACCGTCCCGAGTACTGTCACCTATCATTATGTCTTTAACACCCACATGATGTGCATGGACACACGCATATTACCCTTCCTGAATCAGGAAGGAAGGAGAGAGGAAGTGTGCGAGAAGGACGGAAGGATGAAAGGAGGAGACCAGAGACAGCATGGGAATGCCAAAGTGATGGAGGATGAGAGTGCAGGAGGAGGGGGGGGGACTAGGAAAGTGGGGATGAAAGTGTGTGAAGAGAACGCGGTGCCAGGAATAGAGAATGAAAGAGGGAGTGCAAAGAGAAAGTGGTGAGAGAAGAGGAGAGAGGAGGAGCATCTCAAAGGGGAGACAGTGTGAGCTATAAACAAGGTTAATAGGAGACAGCTGAGGGACAAAAGAGAGACATTTGGAAGAGAGGAATAAGAGAAGTGAGAGAGGAAGTAGGTGAAACGGAGACCAAGAGAGGAACTAAATATGGAGATGGAGGGTGCTGGTACAGGTAGCGAGAAACAGAGCGAGGACAGGCAGATGAGGGGAGAAGAGACAGGAGGTGCAGAGTGGTGCGAGGCAGGAGAGACTCCACACCTGACCTTGTGAGAAACACTGTGGCTCTGAATAGAGAATAGGAGAAAAATGACTGAATGAGCCAGAGGAAGCGAGCGAGAGAAAAAAAAAAGAACTTTTTAAAAAATCCTCATTTTCTCTGCAGCCCGTTCGAGCCAGCCGTGGCTTATAAAACGCACACACGCTTATCAGCCTGTGTCCGCCTGCCTTGCTGCCTGGCTGGCTAACTCTGACGCCTAATGGCATTCATGTCCTCTGCCTGATCCCCGCTATAGTGGAGAAAAGCACAGCGTCAGGGGGACAGGGAGTGCAGGCCATCACCTAAAATATCTAATGGCCTTCAGAGCTCACTGACTCTCTGCCATTTCATCAAGCTAGTGGCGATGCACTGTCAGGTGGGCTAGAATGAAGCTTTCCCATTCTCCATGTTCTTCAAGATTGCTTCGCAGACACACATTGCGTGTGTGTGTGTGTGTGTGTGTGTGTGTGTGTGTGTGCTTTCCTTTGGCCTTTCTAGCACATTCCTGTCTTAATAAGAGTTCTGGGCTTTCATTATTCTTTCAGGTCTGGGTGAATTTTTTTGCGGTTCCATTATTTTCTTGTTATTGTTCTACCCACCCCGTCTACTCCTGAAGAATAATAGCTTTGAAACAGGCAGTGTCACTGTCCTGGAATCCCTTTCTCTCTTTGACTTTTCACCCACAAACATTATCTTTTTCTTACCGGAGAATCAGAACGAATCCCATCTTTCAAACTTGAGGACTTGACATGATGAGTTTCAGATCTCAAGGGTGCCACTTGAGGTGTTCGCACTTCAAGCCCCATTTTGGTCAAACTTCACAATACAAAGAATGTCTGCACTATATAAAGTCACCTATGCAGTGCTGGTGGCTTAATTATTGCTTGAACAAAATAATGTGAAACAGCTAATCATGAGGCTCCAATTCTCTTCGGGTCGATGCATACAGGCATGCATTATGGGTAAGCTCGAATAAATAAATGTCCATTTAAAAAATAAATAAAAAAATGGATGTTTAGTTCGTGTGTCTACAAAAGGCCAGGTTTTTACATTACTTATTTATGACAGCTCTGGAAACTGTTGAGTTGTGCATATCATTTTTTCTGCCATAAAATGCCTCACTCATAATAAATGCATGTCGAGTGTCCATGTCATTACGTATTTACCACTACATTTAACAGTAACCATAAGACACTGTGGGTTGAAGGCATCCTGTAACTTCCACCCAAACGAGAACAAGGGTGTTGAGAAAATGGTAAAAGGAGGATCCATCAGATTATGTTACTTGTTCTATTGTTCCATGCTCTAGGTTTTATTCTCAGTGAGACAGTGTGTGTGTTTGTATGCCGGCCTTGGATACAAGTGGTTTCTAAATGTAAGTGCTGCCAAATACCAGCTTTGTGAGGCTCCCGATGTGCAATTTTGTTTTCGAGACATTGGCACGGAGAAGCCGATTCAATTCCACGATTATTTCTGGGGTTGTACTTCTGTACGGTGGAGCTTGTAAGTAATGGGACAGTGACACATTTCTTCTGTTGTTTTGGCTTCGTACTCCAGCAAATAGAGTTGAAATGAAGCAATAACAGAGATTAAAAGTGCAGACTTTCGGCTTGAAAGTCAGCACTTTCAGGGGTTTTGAGAGTGTTTACTCGCATGCTGTTCACCTCCTGTGTGGGAATCAGAGCCTTTATGAACCGTGCCGCAGTGCAATGACAGGGCAACACTCCCCGTTGTTCAACTAATGACAGATATTAACACTCGACAATTAAATCTGGATTTGAAATGAAACAGTTATGATGAGAGTAAATTCCTGACTTTCATTTTGCTGGTTTGCAAGAACTAACAATAAAAAAATGTGAACGTCCAAATATTTCAGAACAAACCCGTCCATCCATGGAGAGCAGCAGCTTGTGTTCTTCCTCGCTACATCTTCAATACGATTCCCTTCATCACTTTAGATACTTTAATATTACGATTTAAGGACTGATGCACATTTAATTTCGGGTGCCGGCTGTTTGAACTCAGTTAGCCGCTTTGTGCAGCTTAGAAACTCATGAGCAGAGCCGGTCAAAAGCAGGGACACATGTTCTCTGACATTTTAGTTCAAACGTCCTGCTGCAACACCGGGATTTCTGTGTGACGTTGACATTATTGAGTCCACATCAATAACAGCGACACTGCTGTGACTGCATGTCTTTTCCACACTGCTACTGGCATGTACTAATCGCCGTTATCAGCTGGAGGCTGGAACTGCACCAACCTGAACCTGCTGTCGGCTGCTGCTGCTGCTGCTACCCGACACTGTTGCGGCGCTGGTTCCTCTGACCTTCACGCGCAAATGTGGACGCACATACAGCCACACAAACCTACAATGAGCGTGCAGGCGTTGCGCATGCGCACACACATATTTAGATGTGGATACTTTGGTATGCAGGAAGCGGAGTGAGAATGCAGCTTAGCTTTGACAGGCGAGGCAGCTTGACAAGCCGAGAATAAAACTAGGAAATGAAGACTTGAGGTGTGTCTCGGCTTCTCATTGACCTTTCCACTGGGCTCTCTATAAGAGGCCAATCGATACCACATGAGAAAGCTACATTTAGAAGTAGCCACTGCTCATTATGGACTTCTCCGATGACATCCTATTATAATCCATTCATGGTGTAAGCTGTACTAGTGGGAGCAATCTGGGCGAAGGCTTGGTTTGACAAAGACGCACAATTCAAAAGATCAAGGCCATCGTGTGAGACCTGCACTCAAAAATCACCATAGATGTCAATCAGCTGGGAAACGTAACAAAGAAACACAGTTGTAAAAGGGTTCGTGTTACAGAGAGGTTGCATTGCAGGAGACAGCAGGTATGAAAACCAACCCCTGTGATGCAACAGGAGCAAAGGAGATAGAAAAAAAAAAAAAGGTGCAAGAAGGGAGTGCTACATTTCACTTTGTTCACAGTGCCATGATGAAATATTTGATAACTGACTCTGAACACAGAGTGGGGAAAGAGAAAGGGAATCAGACACACAGTAAGAAATGAGGAAGGGAGGCAGAAATGCATGAAATCTAACAGAAGGGGAGCGAAGGAGAAATAGGGGTTTGGAGGGAGGGACACACGGAGACATGAACAGGCTTCAAAGTGCCAAGGAGAAACGAACAGCTGGAGGAGGAATCTGCACAGGGAGGTGTGAGTGTTTGGTGACTGTGTGTGTGTATACTGATGCATATTTCTATTTAGTTGCCTGTTTATAACAAACATGCCCTAGGACTTGAGCGAATATCATTTGGAAAAATAAGCATTTGCCAATTCAATTAAGTGCATCGTCTTAATGAAAAAAGACCCAGCAGGGAAGTTTAAAAAACCCTTTTAAAAAAAAAGGCAGTTTAATATTCTGGAAACTGTGAACACTTAAGCTTTTAAATGCCAAAACCTCCTGCTTCCAAAGCCGGACCATGACCTTCGTCTTGCCGTGAGACTATACATCTATACAGTATGCATGAGTTTATCATGAGTAATAGGAAACTGGCAAAGTAGAGGAATTCACCAAGGGATCTCCCAGCCATTTAACTGCAGGGGCCCCAACATGAAGTTACACACACAATAGCCCGTGCATGCGTCTCTCTGTGGACCGCTCATCCTCTATCTTCCATTCTCAGTTATGTACATAGCACAAACAGAATATTTCCGGTCGAACAAACTCTGGCAATGAAATAGGAAATCCTGTTTGTTTGAATGAAATTGGAGAAGAAGAAAAAAAAGAAACACAGAAGTGATCCATCAACTATAGATGGTGGTTTCTTTTGTTTAACTGCAAAGTATCGCACCTCGCAACAGATGAACCTTACAACCAACAACATACACAACACGCTAAATCATTAAGCATCTGCCAAGCTAAGGGAAAACCATGCATAAGAGATAAAATGTGTGTGTGTGGTTAGACAAAACACATCTCCCCACGTACAACTGCTGGGTAAGGTATAACCACATTTAGACAGGCAGTCATAGAAACACACACACACACACACACACACACACACACACACACACACACACA
>CALSCE010009506.1:15808054-15856371 GCA_943593645.1 Bovichtus variegatus | reverse complement strand
AGAGAGAGAGAGAGACAGAGCGAGACAGAGAGAGAGAGAGACAGAGTGATTGATGTGGGGAAGAAAAATGAAACAAGATCTCGTTAGCGGATGTAGGAACGTACGGATGCCTGCAATACAAATGTCTGGGCGGGGGCTGCTGGAGGTATGAGAAAGTAGAGCGAGAGACAGAGGGAGCAGATGAGAGCAGGAGAGGGAAAGTAGCAGAGGCAGTTTGGATAGGCTTAAAGAGAAACTCTGGGGCTGACATAGGTGGAGGAGACAACTGGGGAATTGGACAGTGGGACAGGGAGAGGAAGAAAGCAGCAGAAGAAGAGAAAAGAGGGCGAGAGATTAAGGGGGAAGAGAGAGTAAGAGGATAGAAGAGGAAAGCAACAGACATTCCAATTACAGAAGCAGAAACGAGGGATTGATGAGTAAGAACGGAGCGAGCGGAGACTAAAGAACAGGACGAGAGGAGGAAGAGAGATACAGTAAGGGACGGCAGTTTACTGAGCAGATGGAGCAATTATGCAGACCAAATTACAGAGAGACGGAAGTTTGGAGCATTAGGAGAAAGACAGAGAGGCCAGACTTAAGAACGAATCAAGATGGAGGAGTGGAAGTAAAGTCACAACACGAGAGCGAGGGGAGCGAGCGGCCGATTAGAAAGCAGACAATCAGCTCGACGCATGAATGAGACAAATGGCTTCGACTAAAGGAGGACCTGCTCTTCCTAAGGAGCCACACCAAACGAAGCCCGGCACACCCTGTTGACAAAACACAGGCCTGATAACCGAATAAACCTGCTGCCTCTATTTGACCTTAATGCGCTGTTTGCTTGAGGGGAGGGTTTGAACGCTTGCTGCCATTTCAAGGCTCTGGAGACCGATGACGACGGTGCCGCTCGTTTATCGGCACAGCACGGCAGTACATTAATAAACCAACAAGTGAAACAATAGATAGCTCCGATATCAGCGGCAAGATAAAGTTGTGGCATCGCAAAAAACACCGCGGCTCGGCTCGTGAAACACGAGAACACTCTTCTTCTCTTGCTTTCATGAGAAATAAACCTGTTGTGCATTATCTCTGCTGTGGCGTATTCAGTCTTCTTATCTCACATTTCCGAGATGATATCTAAAAGAATACAACATTTTCTTTATATTACAGTGTGTAATTTTACCCTGTTCCTCAGATAAGTCTGCGGGGATCACGAGGAAAGCTGGCTGAATCGTAAGCAGTTGGTGTGCATAAGGATTTTGGGGAGCATGACTCCATATCCAGCTCCCAGAGCCCTGACGAGACCTTGTCGCACCAAATTCAATTTCCTCCCGTAGCCAGCCTGTCCACTGCCTCTGATAAGTGTGAATTTGTCATGACCTTGTCAAAGTCAGATGTGGCGAAGATGCAGTACGCCTGTATGTGTGTGTGTGTGTGTGTATTAATAGAGAAGCAAAAAAGGTGTGCGGAGAGGTAACAAAGCAGCTGTAACGTCTGCTACAGATGTTAAAAAAAGGAGCAAAATGTGTGTTACAAAAGAGACGGAAAAAGATGTAACAGCGAAATTCGCTCGACATTTCACAAACTGGGGGCAGGGAGGACGCAGGAAGGGATTAGCAGAGGAGGAGGGGAGAGACAGAGATGTTTCATGGCGCTGTCGTGCCGACAGAGCGAGCCCTAAATGTTTTCAATATCACATAAGGGCACTGCATCATCCACCATTCAATACCGGATCAATAACGCAAACCACCTTCCACCTCGCAAACTACATTTAGACACATTAAGGTGACTGCTAATGATCTGCCGTGTGCATGCGTGTGTGTGTGTGTGTGTGTATGTGGGGACACGCTGGGGAGGACACGGTCAAGGGCCTCACTGCTTAGTTGCACAAAGATCTGCTGAGTCCACTAGTGGGAGGATTTCTCAAATAAAAGAATGTGACAAAGACAGAAGAAAATTGAGGAAAGATGACGGGGATAGCGCACAGGTTAGGTGACTTTAATAAAAAGAGAAAGGTTAGTGCAAGCAGTCCTTTTCCTGTCCACAATGGAGGGCTTTTTGGCTGTAAAATAGGTGTCTCGTGCTTTAAGAGCGGGAGAAGAAGAGGGGAGGGGAGGTGCGACTAAATTACAAATGAGCTGATAATTCTAGGCCTCCCTGGTTCACTCCCTCACACGGTTTCTGAAATCCTCCTTCATCCCTTCTGCCAAGACGCCACGGTGTGGAATTTGAAAATGTCGACATCGTCAACCCCCCCCCGCTCCTCCTCCGCCCGCCCCTCCAGTGGTTTTACTACAGTAGGGGTCACAGAGACACCCATCTCCCAAGTCTAGTTAATTAAGGGGATTTTCTTTTAAAGAGTTTGGCTGCATTTCAATGGATCTTCAATAGGAATTACCGCTCGTTCTCCACACTGACTGAGCTGGAATGGGTTTGACCTGCATCTCCCAAAATTCCATCTGGGGTTTGTTAGACATAAGGAAATGCAGAATTGGCAGAAGGCATCTTGACTAATGGCGTGGAAATGTGCGTGTGACTGAAAAATAAAGTAAGCCACATGCCTTATAGCATTTTCAAACAAGATAAGCTGCTGGCATGCCACTCCTGCAAACAGCACAGTGTTAAAACTCTCCATTATCTGGAAGCTATCGTGGGTGGTTAGAGTACATTATGAATTGGTCTCTTGCAGTGAACTCGTATCAGTGTGTGAACTAAATGCACACGGATTCAATGTCGATAGCAATTTAACCAAACACCTCTGCCCAAAACATCATCGACCCGAGCGGTTGTGTTTTTGGAAACCCCTCCGTTTGCCCCTATTCATATTAATGACACTTGGCGTTCCCTCTAAGACGAGGATTTCTGCTCATTTTCCTTTGGATCGGATGGGCCCGACTCCAGCAGTCTGGCAACCCTGGGAGCCAAACACAAACATCCCCGTGGGGGGGCTCTAAGTGTGACCTCAACACAGGCCGCCATCCATCCAGCATGAGCCTGTAGGCGGAGGGGAAAGGGGGGACTTCTACCATGGAGATGGAGCTGTCAAAGAACTCCTGATTTGCTCTCTTGTAGCGGGAAAGCCACTATCATTACTTACAAGTTGGAGGAAAGGCGTCCTTAAAGAGAGTCAGTGAAATGAGCAGGGAGCGAAGTCTTCAGATCTGATGTCTGAGGAAGATAACAGGGTTGCAGACGAGGATGATACACACCACTTCCGCAAGGAAACGCTAACGCACACATGCACCGTCATCCTGCGATGTGACGGTTCTTCCCTATTATTGGAATGTCATCCGACTTACAGCGCAGCCTCCAGATACTGTCGTTATTCATCACCAGCTGTATGTGTACGTGTTCGTGGGAGGGTGGGTGTGTGTGCGTGTGCACTTAATGGTGTTTTTGGTCCAATAGCTGGCTAAAATGCAACAAGACGCAGTGACTCGTGTTCATCGACCTCCCTCTCTTTAGATCCATCCGTCCCGTCTAATAATAGTTGCCCAGTCAACAATAAACATGATGGATCCTTTGTGATGAAAAGTTTAGTTCCAAGTAACTCAAAAATATCTGGATATCTAAAACCCCGATAAGATGTTGACGATCAGCATCATTTAAAATCAATATAGCTTCCATATTAAAAATGATTTTATAAATGAAAAGTGCCTGCTGCTAAAATGTTTTCAATACATCTATTAAAAAGCTTTCCATCCATCTCTAGTTTAATGTTAGATAAGAGGTACTCCATTTTGGAAGCAGCCATTAAATATTGCTACTAAGCTGAAATCACTTTTTTCCAATAGCGTATCTGCTGAAATAACAAGTAATAATAGAAAGCCGTCTAAATCCTTAGGCTCATTGGTAACATGCCAAATAGTTGCTTCAGTCATTCTACAATATAGTTATTTAAAATTAATGGGGCAACATTTGCCACAGACACACACACACACCTCGCTTGGTATCACACTCACATCTCCATTAAGATGTAAATCCAAGCACACTTTTATGTCTGAATCAACGAACTCTTAATGGTGATTATAAAGGGGGAGGAGGAGGTTATTGATGTGTCATTTAAAACAGCAAGGCCCGTTAGTAAGTGTGTGTGTGTACGTACGAGCGAGCGAATGCCACGGCCAGAACGAGGCTTTCTTACACACATATAGACACACACCTGACCTTTTCAAAATCCTTCTGACATTTACAGGGCCGGTGCAAAGGGGCGAGGACAGCTCATTTACATAATGATAGGACATAACTGAGACAGCCATTAAAACAAAAAGCAAACCAAGACCGAAGCCCTTCGCTCCGCTGGGACTAATGAGATACTAAGGACTTACTTTCTCCGTCTTTTATTAGGGAAGGGAAAAAAAACAAACTCCTCTCATTATCCATTAATCAAATTCCTCTTAATAGACAAAGTGTAATGCGCTCTCTCTGCGTTATGATGAATGGTCTCAGGCTTGGCAGGACTACACCGTTCACACACAATCGCTCCATGTGCAGGGGAATAGGAAGAGCTAATAGTTGAGCTATTGCACAAGTAGGGCTGCCAAAAGAAACATCACCTCACAGTTTTGGATCGTCTCTGCATGCGTGTGTTTGTGGGAGGGTGGGTTGTTGTGGAATAGCTGGGACATTTCCAGCTTTTTCACAAGTCATTTAATTGAATGAAAAAAAACTTTTTCTGACGAGAAATCCAACGGCCACGGTGACCGAGCACGTTGAGGTCACATGTGGTTGATTTTTCTGTCCGTCCGCATGTTGTTTCTGTCATAAACAGCATGGCCTTCAGTGCACAGAGAGGCAGGGAGGCAGGGAGGCAGGGAGGGAGGCCATTTGAATAAACCAGTACCGCCACTCAAACAAAAGCACTGGACAGGAGAGAATGAAAGATGGATGGAAATAAAGAGACGAGAACAAGGCCCCTGTATGTACTCGACGGCGGGGGTGGGGGAGGGAGCGAGAGATGGCGGGAGAGAGGGAGTTTTCAAGTGGCGGGTGGGAGAGAGGGGAGGTGGGGCGCCGCCCGTCTTAATCAGACGCTGCCCGTTTAGTTTTCCAGCCAATCCTGAAACTGAGGCCACAACCCTGCGCACTGCAGCAGGCTGCTGAAAAAGCCGCCTGCTTCCTTGAATCTAAGGACAGACGTCAAGAGTCGCACCTGAATCAGCTCCAACACAACAGTTGGTTTATTTGAGAGCAGAGAAGGAATCAGCCTCCTCCCCCGGCCCTGACCCTGCATGCCCACCAGTCCCCCCGCCGCCCCCCCCCCCCCTGCACACACGCAGCTTACTCAGCCATAAAGACAATGCTGCCATAGCCTCATACCCCCCCCTGTCCAAAACTCCCCCTCACATAAGCCCACCCCTCTTGCAATAAAAACATCTCCATGGTAATGGGCCAAGCCTTTCTGACCCACATCCATGGTCCCCCACAACCTTGACTTAGGGGGGGTGGGGATACACTATTATACTGTAATTTCAGAGCTTAAACAGGACCCCCACCTGCAAGCTTCTATTAACTTTTTTATATATATGTAGCTACCTTGATTAAAAAACCCATCAACCTTAATATGACATTTTTACACTACAGCAATAGGCCATATTAAAGTGGAAACTTTGCAGAGATTTATATTAACTTCTCACACTTTGATGCAAGATAGAAGGCGGAAGTTGCTGTTGAGACAACGCAAAGTAGACGAGGGAAAAGTTCCAGCTACACAGTTGCGGCTTAAGTTGCATAACGTCACTATTACCCAAAAGGAGGTCAGAGGTACAGGCTGAAAAAAAAAAAAAAATTACTTAAATGAAAGGAACTAAAAGCAGTGTTTTCGCTTGTACTGGTTAAGCCCTGCGTTTTTCCTCGCTCATAAATATGTAAAACCTTTTGTTTACCCCACTTTTTACTTCCTCCCCAAAGAGCACTTCATGTTCAGTAAAATTAAATTGGACAAAAAAAAAAAAAAAGGTCCACGTCATGAATAAGTCAAAAGATTGACTATATGCCTACAAGTCTTGATCAAAAACATCATCACAACCAAAAACACTACTGTACACCACTGAGGATGTACACTGGAGCTGTGCCAGAGAACTAGATCTAGTCCTACATTCTTGCCCCAATTACAGCACAAAACAAATAGCTGTCCCAGCAAGGAAGCAGGCTAAACTGGTTTCATGCCACAAGCCACATGCATTCATGTGTTGATCGTTCACCTGCATGCCAGCAGAGTTCTCTGGTTATGGGCCTACTTGCTGTGGCAGTGGTACCTGTAAGCTACCTGGGCTCAAGCGGACTGGAAAAACCCTGAATAATTAACCCGTTTTAAAAACAGCCAGGTAGCCAGGGTGGCTTCTTGTTTCAAGTAATAGCAACTCGTTTACAATGACCTACATTTGGGAGAGGTTCCCTAAACGAAAACTATGCAAAAAGTTACAAAAAAAAAAAAAAAAAAAAAAAAGACAAAAAAAAAAAAAAAAAAAAAAAGCATAGAAAAGCCAGGGTAGAATAAACAATGTCACGAGAGAGAATGATTCCAGTTCCCAGCCTGCTCGGTTACTCTGTGTGTACATTAAGAGCGGCTTCCAGACCCATTTCTCACAACTCAAGTGTAACTAATAGAAGATGATGTGCGGACAGAGGGAAGAAAAGGAGAACGGGGACGTGGAGGGAGGGAGGGAGGCTGCAGGCGAAAGAGGACCAAGGACAGGCTGAGTCAGAGGAGAGGGCTGCGCGCTGGAGGCCGAGGCACCTGGAAACAACACCTTGCTGCACGGCCACACCTTAGAAAACTCAACATGGCGTTGAGTCACCGACCGAAACTCGGGTCAAACACCGATACAGAAAGCACGCGGATAATTGGAGAAAAAATTTAAAAAAAAAGAGGTAGCGGATATCATTTCACGCGATCGACATTCTTGATACATTTCAGGGGGTTGAAGCACAGAGAGTTAGGAAATCACCTGCTCCGGTCACCGCCCTGACAGGTGGCGGCGGGTCTCACCTCCTCAGCTGTTGAAGCGGAGACATGGAGGACAGTGTGCTGCCCAACCAGCAGGACACTATTAAGTTTAAATAATAAAGAAAGAAAAGAAGTGGTCGTTTCTTACCGTGTTGAAGAAGTATCGACGCGGCCAAGCAGAGCAGTCCGATCATTTTGGAGCAGTCGTGCCAATTTCGGGCGTCATGTCTCGCCATGGTCGATGTACGGTCCCCTTTGTGAAACCAGGCAGTCTCTCCTGGATTAGTGCAAACTGAAACCTTCAGATGCGGGACAGTTTCGGTACAAGAGCTCACTAATTCCGAGGCGGAATAAACTTGTTTTGTCTACAGGACGGAGTCCGACAGAGGTTCTTGTCTCAAGTGTCCTCACTGCGCCTTTTAAAAACGAGAGTCTGCACAAAATGAATGGAAATCCTTGTGGATTCGTCCTGGCAGCGCACAGGTGAATATTTCCCCTCAGCTGGTGCTCTGGATGTAATGAAGTGCTCTCGTGCTCTCGCGCTCTCTGTACTCCAACAACTAGTTCCTCTGAGCGCGCGGCTGTCCGACAGTGTGTGACAGACTGGGTGATGTCATCAGGCGGAGAGGCGTCACAGCCCTGCTGCCCCAAAACCAATTAGGGCCCGCGGAGCCCGGAAGGAAACTGAGGGAGCAACTTGTTGAAATCACCAAAAGCATTTCACCTCCTTTGGAAAACACAACGTGAAGGCAGCTGACGTGCGGGGAAAGCTGCCATTTGGGTTGGGTTGTGCATGGAAATGCTCCAAAGGCTGATTCATATCCACGGTCCCGATATGGTGATATTGTTTAAGCTCCAACATTTGAGAAGTATCAGCTGTTAACCCAATATTGCCTCAAAGTAATCTTGATCAATTTGCAGCCCCCGCTCTAAATGCATCCAATGAAATAATCAGCAAATTTATGTTAAAATCAACCACAGGAAAATTAAATCTTTAAAAAAACAAACAAGAAAACAATGTAAACTTACTACACATCAGTCAGACAGTTTTTATGTAGTGGTGAGATACGTGGAAACAGATGATTCTTACGCCCTCTGCTGTTTGATTCTGCACACAAAACACACAACACACACACACACACGATTGAGATTAGCTCATATAAACCCCAGCACAACAGATGCCAAAATCAATAAACATTCATTAATGAACGGCACAAGACAAACAAATCCAGCGGCAGTCAGCGAAATCAAATCAAGAGGCGGCAGCTTCTCGTGTGTCTATTTGCAAACTCTCTTGTTGATGAGAATTCAGTTTTCTTCTTCCACAAAATAACTTCCAATTCATTTTTGCTCCATCTCCCTCTGAGACAGGGTGGGTGCATACTAGCATAGCAAAGGCATTATCTGGTTTAGGTCTAATCCCTACACCCAAGTGTTTTACAGCCAATGTAATTACATCTCCATAAGTCCCACAGTTTAAACCGCGCCGCTCGGATCCTTCTGTTCTCTTCCATTTCCACAGGCCCCTCCAGTGACACCCTCTTATTTTCAGACGCTGATAATGATCAGAGGTCAAAAAATGTTCTAGACACCAGAAAAACAAATTAGCAGTTAAAACATGTTCCTCTTTTGGGATTTTACGTCTTCAAAGAGACAGGATGAGTTTCATTTTCTTTTCCACTCCTTGCCCACTGTAAATCCAGAGACGCTGGAAGCATCTGGAGAAAGCAGCTGTAGGTTTTAAATGCCAACAGTGCTTTGCATAGCCATATTTTAATCTGCAACCGTCTTTTGGCCCCGTAGGTGAGCGTTTTTTGCACCGGCACAGTCGGAGAAAGTGAGCAGGGACCACCCGGACGACCACCGCTACCACTAAATTGCATGCATTCATTTCAGAAGAAGGAACTTTAAAGAAACGGCCTCCAAATGGAGGATTTCATTCCTTTTCCTTCCCATACTTATCCATTTTTCATACCCATACCAAATCGACCTTCACACCTCACACTTTCCAGCTACCACCCACTTCACTTATGCAGTGCATAACCTCTTTTTTCCCTCAACATCTCACACCCCAAACACCTTCCCTTCGTTTACACTTCACTTTCCTCTCCTTCCTCTCCGTCCTCCCCCCTTATCTCCCTCCCTCTCTCCCTCTTCCCGTGTCATTCGATTTCCTTTTGTCCACTCGTCCTTCACTCCTTGCTGCTATTCATCCCGTCCTCCATCCTCCTGCTCTCCGGGGGTCTGTGGCAGTGATAATGAAGCACATAGTTAACAGATATTAGCTCATTGGCAGTGGATTCATTAGACAGAGCCAAGGCTTATGGTGATTATTTACCCGTGGAGGAGGGGCCACGGGATCAGTACCATGCTCTGTGTCAGCAGCCACAGGCTTCTTTGAAGTCACACTGTCTCTGCTCCCTTGCAACACTCTCATACTTCCCTCCTCCCTGGGTTTTCTCATTCTGCCTGAGCATCTCTCCCTTCACATTTCTCCCTCCTTGCTGCTATCCCATTTTTTTTTTTTTTCCTTTTCTTTCCCTGTCATTAGACACCCACAATACATATCTACATTCTCTCACTCTCCCTTTCCATCGCTATCTCTCTACACCGCCCCCATTCACCCAATGGTAATTATGGAAAAATCTGTAATAGTGCTCAGAGGAGCTGATAATACCTTTAGCTTAATTAAAGACATTTATGGGATGTAAAGACATGTAGCCTAGGGGTTGCTGTGCACCCACACTCACCCAAAGTCTTTATTTCTGGCTTTTTCATCTCCCTCAATCCCTTTTGCTTTCTGCTATTCTTATCGTTTTCTCTGTTTCACACACACATTGTGATGCACACCACGACATGCTCATTCCTTTTGTCCATCTGAATGTTAAGGCCAGACATGCTGCAACTAATTACCCAGAAGTTCAGCTTTAAAGTGTTGTAGAATACTGTCGGCCTACATTACGGCGCCAGGCTTCTGTAGGGTCATGGTAATACCAGTATTTGTACTTTATCAGCACCAAACACACACACGCACACACAAATGGTGGCAATAATGACGGTCTCTTCCTGTCGATTATCCCAGCCACATCCTGTTGGGCTGAAAGACGGGCAGCAAACTAGTTAACGTGTCAGTCAGAGGCACCAGTAATATTGCAGGAAGGTGAACAATACTTGCATTTCTGGAGCGTACTTAGAAAGGTCACAGTGTTGGAGAGACAGCTGGTGTAGTCAGAGGGTTTTATTCTTCACTTTCACTGTGTGATGGAGTCTGCTTTTCTCACCGTTATCTCTCTTTCTTTCTTCGCGGTATATTCTTCTCACTCTGGCATCACAGGTATGAAATGCTTTCTGTAATTTCCAATATATATATATATATATATATTGCTAAATTTGATCTAGCTGGGAAGGGAAAGTCTTTGAGAGTGCAAACCTGAATGAACCTGTTCCCTCCGTATCCCAGGTGGTCAGTTTGAGAAGTTTAACTTCATATCGCATTGGGTTAATCTGGTGCAATGTATTGTCTTTAATCTAACCCAGACCATCTTTAAAGAATAGGTTCACATCGTTTCTAGTCTGTCTGAGAGCAGCGCTCCCGTGTCCATATTGAAAAGGTTATCGGTCGTTGCAATTGTTGCCCCTGTCCATACTGGCTGCAAAAGGATCCCTGTAAGACAAAAACCCTCCGTGCTTTTCCTGTCGTCTGCGTGAGATAAATCAAACGTTAATCTTCTAAAGTTAAACTCTTTTTTGTACAAAGTTCTGTAGTTCTGTTACCATCCATCTGACGCTGCTGAGCAAAGAAATGCTGTCCACAGAAACATAAAGAGGACGTTTGGCACTAAGAAGACTGTAACTTTGGAAGACAAAGTTTTTACATTTGATTATTAGCGTCAGTGGTGGGATGTAACAAAGTACATTTACTCAAGTGCTTGTACTCAAGTACACATCTGAGATCCTGCACATCAGAGGTACATATTGTACTTTTTACTCCACTGCATTTGTCTGACAGCTTCATGCTTTTTCATCCCCTTCCTGTCAAGTAAAAACCATGTATCTCCAGATGTGTGGATTTTTCCCCTCATTAAAAATGCAAGTGTGAGAAACAGGGCGTTTCCTCTGAGCTCATGAAAAGTGGACTTTTCACAGTTACAAGCAAACAAATATTAAGATATCGTACTACAAATATATGACGCTCTTATAGAATATGATGCATTACCTACCCAACAGTATATCAAGTAGTTAGCACAAACTTCAACACCCACAGCAGTGAAATGCAACAGACACATTAATGCAGCAGTAATATTAATCCAAAAACATCATATATATTAGTAAAACACTGACAGGGAACATTTTACTTCTGATACTTTAAGTGCATTTAGCTGTATACTTACTTTTACCAAATTACGGCGTTGAATGCAGGAACTTTACTTGTCATGAAGTATTTTCACTGTGGTATTGATACTTTTACAGCTAATTTTACACCATCACTTATATTGAAATTGCCTGCAGAGCGGATGTTTGTGGCCAGTATGGAGAGAAGGAACTCTTACCGAGACTCTTTCATTGCACATGTGAGGGACACGTGTGAAAACATGTTAACGGATACTTCTAGGAAATCGTAGACGTGCAGGATTCAAAGGCCTCGACTGAATAATTCACCTCTTATATTGCTTAACTCTCTGTCCTCTCTCCCTCAGACTGGGAAGAAGTTGTGGTGGCGAGAGAGGGCACTCCTACCATCCTGAACTGTACTGATACAACGGTGATGGGTCCCGTGGCCGTTAACTGGATGGTCAGGTCACCTGGTGTGGATAAATGGAAACTGGTTTTCTCAGTCAGCGAAAGGAAAATGTTCTCTGGTGGTGCCTTGAAGGAATCCATGCGATTGATTGACCCTTACTTTCAAGACACCGGGGTTTTCTCTCTGTTCTTTCTTCCCAGGATGGAGGACAGCGGTCTCTACTCGTGCTTGATAAAGCAACAAGAGAGGAAAGTGAAGGAGAAGATTATCCTCTTAGCCATCCTTACAGGTAGAACAATCTACAGGGTACATGTGAGATTCCTGCCCCATTTGATTGTATGGCACTTTTCAAAATACAGTTTCAAAGTGCAACACAGAACACGAGAAAATCAAACACACACTCAGGCAATATATACAACACAGAGCAGAATGAAACAGTGTGTGAAAAACTACATAACTAATAACTAATTATTCGGTTTATTGCTAATTATTGGGAACCTGAACAAGAGTTTTGATGATGAAGGTAAAGTACCGAAACATGTGAGTGGGCGGGAGTTTATTAGCAACTTTTAAACCCAAAAGAAATTGACTTTGCCACACGTCATTTATATTTGCTGCCGTGGTGAGATGTAACTAAGTACATTTACTCAAGTGCACTGAAGTAAAATGTTGAGGTACTCGTACTTTACTTTAGTATTTCTATTTTACGATACATTATATTTGAACTCTACTACATTTCAGAGGAAATGCTTTCATTTTTTACTCAAACTAGTTAGTTATAGTTAGTAGTTATATAGTTAATAGTTATAGTTAAGAGTTAGTTATAGTTTAAACTATAACTACTTTAAGTTATAACTCTGAACATTAATATTTTACACCCTAATCACTCTCTTAACAGATGTAACAGATGCAAAAAATAAAATTAAAATAAATGTTATTTCATTATTAATAACAGTCCAATAGTAGATATTTTTCTATATTATATATATATACAGTATATATATATATTCTTAAAGGGGCTTTTATGCATAGTGAGTACTTTTACTTTGGATACTTTAAGTACATTTTGCTGATAATACCTACACACTTATGTCAGTAAGGTTTTGAATGGACTTTTACTTGTAGTGGATTATTTTCACAGTGTGGTTTAAATAATATTTTGCTGGTGATACTTCTCCACAAGTTCAAATGTAACTGCCCAACCTTTACTTGTAATGGAATATATTTGTTATTATATTATTACCTGTGTAAAACAGTTAGATTCGTCTTCCGCCCCTGACTTCCGGTGCCCTCCCTCGTCTCCAGTCAAGGTCGCCCCCGCTGCACCCATTCCTCAGCAGAGCACCCTTCGGCTGATTGCCCGTGTTAATCCTGACTACGCTGTCACCGACATCATCTGGGCAGCACCTGGAGGCATTTCCATTAAGAACGAGAGAAAGCCAAACGCAGGCACAGAGGCCAAACTGCCAGGGGTGCAGCGCAGCGACAACGGGACATATGTCTGTGTGGTTCGCCCGTCGGGCAGCAACTCTCTCCTCCACTTCTCTGTGGACGTGACTGTTGATGGTGAGGCTGATTTGAGAGAGACAGAGAAAAGCGAAGGTATTGAGGAACTGAAAACATACAGTATATTGTTGCTTTTGTTGATGGTATGAATGGGCATCAGTGCTGGAAACCCCGAGCAGCAGCATTATTTATTTAGGCTTCATGTAGCTACAGTTCTTCAAAGTATTTACTTATATAGAACAGTTTCAAGATTTAAAAGTCTGCTGTAGATCTTGACTGAAACTCAACCAGTCCTGTGAATATTATAGTTGCTCCATTTATGTATTATTCATTATTTGCTTTTTTGCCTTCCCCCCCCCCGCCCTCCTCCCTTCTCTCCACAGCTGACAATGTGGCCTCATTCACCAATATAACACATGGTGAGTGACTTTGTAACACAGCAGTCTGAAAGTCCTGTGTCAGCAGCTTGCTAATCAGGCTGAGCAGAATGCAAGACCAACTGAAGAAGTAACTCTCAGCATATAAGAGCGTAATCCCCTATTGTTGTAGGAATTTTCCCCCTATCTCCATTTCCCTACTCTCTTACTATTCTGTTTACTCGCCCCGCCTTCCCCTCACTCTTCATTCACCCTCGTTTTAGCGTGATTTCCCTGTCTATAGGCTTCACATCGGTCTCGACTCCTTCCTAATTGTCTCTATCTATTTTGGGTCATCGCTCTGGTTTCTTTTGTATTTCCTCGTCCCTCCTTGTCCGCAGAGACAGAGATCTCCACCGCCACTCAGGAACACACACCCTTCTCCCTGACCTGTCCTGTTGTCCCGGGGGACTTCGTCCGGCTGTACTGGCAGCGTGCAGACAGCAGGCAGCAAAAGGATATGATGGTGGTGTACAGCTACGACCGCTGGAGGGGTTCCACCTTTATACCCAAGAAGAGCAAGAAGCAAAGCCAGAAACTCAAGCTCGCAGGCCCACCCTACAACGCAGAGGCCGGGAGCTTCTCCTTTCTGCTCAGCCCTGTTTTTAGCGATGGCGGCCTCTACATCTGTGAAGTGTTCCTCAATGACGAAGCCTTCAGCAGGAGGACCGTGCTCAGCGTGCTGAAAGGTACAGATCGGGGTCAGGAGGAGGTGGATTAGGAGGAATAAAACAAGCGGTGGGGAGGTGGATTTATGAGACACTTTTATATTAACCTGGTATATTTGTGTTGTTTCACATGGTATTTTGTGGATGCTGTTATGCAAAGCAGCTGTGATAGAAGGGTAAATAAACAGATGGATGACAAATGAAAGGGAAAACCCAACAGAGAACGGTTTAGTAAAGAGCTGGGCCATCAGGAACAGCTTTCATGCTCCGAGTCTTTTAAACTCTGCTGGGGGGATCGAACATCATTCTACAAGAAAGATATTCCCTCATTCGCTGTTTGGATCATGAAAAATGTGTTTGTGCGGTGACTGCAAAGGCCATAATACATGACTAACAGCATTAATACACTCATCAAATCATTCAGTGACCCCTTATGAGCCGGTTGGAGGCATCTGCATTTATTATTTATTGTTTCTCCAACAATTTATTCAGTTTTTTCCTTTAGTTTGTTAAATATGCTTATTTGCTTTCTTGCAGAGAGTAGCGAGTAAACGAGCAGACCAATAATACTCTCATGTCTGTTTGCTTTTAGACGGGTGGAGGCAATTAGCTTAGCTTAGCATAAGAATCAGGTTACGCCCGAACGCCCAAAATCACCACACAAAAGAGAGAGACATCCCATTTTCCGGGCAGTCTCGTCTGGAAGGCATAATGGTGAATTAGATTGTGCACATAGAAAAAAAAAAAAAAGGTGAAAGAAAAAGGGCCAAAAATGAAAGAAAAAGAGAAAGCTAGAGAGCAGCTCCCGCTGTGGCTCCCTGCTCACCTCCGCACAGCAAGCTAATCACAAAACTGTCGGTTTCAGAAAGTTGCAGAAATGGTGGGGATACTGCCTCCCCGCTGGTTGCCTAGCAACCTCGCTGTTACAACCAGAAGTCACCGTCCCCTCCTGTTGCAGCACGTAACACTTCTCTTGGTGTTTGGATTAAACACATGGAACCAAATTGATTAGTGAGCTTCAGACATCTTCATAGACCGTGCCAGGCTAGCTGTTTCCCCCTGCTTCCAGTCTTTATGCTAAGCTAAGCTAATCGCCTTCTGGCTCCAGATGCATAAGTGGTGCACATGCAGACATGAGAGTGAATGTCAAATTACTCCTCAAATCAGAAAAGTGGCAGTGAATATAGAGCAGTCTTTCTCAAAGAGTGGTCCGCGCACCACTGGTGAGTATATTTGTAAAATGTCACATTTTAGATTAATATATTATAAGTTTAAAAGTGTTTCTCAAACTGTTTTAAAATGACTAGTATAGAGTGTAGTGTAGATGTAGTGTAGCTACGTGGCTATGTGGGTTTGTTTTATGATGTTACGTCAATTTGAGCGTCGACTGACCAGATGGATCGATGGCTCAGGGTCAGGTAAAAGAAAATTAAATGAAATCTGACGCGACAGTCAAGGTGCATCGTCCTGATGCAGGTGGTTCAGCAGCTACAGGTGGTTTTGTGTGTGTTTGAGAACCCTGATGTAAAAAGCTTGGCTATAAAAAAATTATTTAATTTTCCTGATAAAAGCTTGGATGTCAAAAAATACAAAATTTTTTCCTGAAAAAAGCTTGTTTGTGAAAAAATACAAAATGTTTTAATGAAAAAAGCTTGGAAATTAAAAAAAAAACTTAATTTTCACGGAAAAAGCTTGAATGTGAAAAAAAACTTAATTTTCTTGACAAAAAGATTGGATGTCAAAAAATACAAAAGAATTTCTTGAAAAAAGCTTGGATGAGAATAAATACTACATTTTTTTATTAAAAAGCTTGGAGGTGAAAAAAAACTTAATTTTAATAAGTAAGTTGCTCTGTTCGCTCGGACATAAACTCAGTAATAAATGTAGTCTACTTTTCATATGATGTGTAAAATCAGCATTTACCGTTTAGATCACATATGAATGAAATGCTTGTAGAATCCTTGTTGTATTTGTATTGTTGATTTAATGTAGAGAAGGTCACATAAAGCTCAATATTATCCTGTAATGTGTAATATACTGTTGGAGTGGTAAGTAGGTCTATTGTTTATGGATATTTGGGGAGTTAGGTGGTCCGTGAGGGTTTTTTTATTGGTCTGAAAAGGTTTGAGAACCCCTGATATGGAGGCTTCCCTGCAGCCAAAGGACCCTGTTTCTAGAAGCATTTGTCCTGCTGATGTGCCCTTAAGCAAGTTACTGAATCACTCCCAGCGCCCAGTGCATTGTTCTCACAGATCGTACGCTGTGGAAAAGCGCAAAGAAAATTTCCCACAGCCTTCGGTAAAATGTCACATTATTGAATGAATAGCCTACATTAACGATATTGTTCATGAAAAGGAACATTTGCTCGATTCATAAATTTAAAGAGGAAATATTTGAGCAGAACACCTGTGGATTTTTATGAGAGAGCCTTGGGGAGGTTTCACCCTTTTGCAGACACACACAGAATGCATTTGCACCCACACACGCACACACACACACACACACACACACATACAATGCCCTGTCATGGCGGCCTTGGAAGACTTTACTAATCACAGTCCCACTGGCATCCATCACAGCCGCCCAGACATGACCAGCTGATCCGTCACTGTCACTGTTACCCTGCCTCACAAATCTGCATCCCTCATACACACGCGCACACACAGACACACACACATACACATCCACCCATACACTAATCATGTGACGCATATATTTTTACCCCACCTCATTATAAGTATCATTATGTATGATTATACCTGCTGCCCTCCCACCAAGGCCTCATGCGGCCCATGCTGATCACACTAATCAAGCTTGATATGTGTGTGTTTTTATGCGTGTGTGTGTGGGGGGTCTGCAGAGTTTGATTACACCCAGATGGATCCTCATTTCAGTTTGATGAGACACTAAGCATCAGTCACAGTCAACCAATGCATTAGCAGCAAATCACTTTAATGAATATATATTATTTTGACCCCTCTCTGAATTGTTCTTTGTTTTTCATATCACTTTCCCTTTGCCCCATTACTCTCGATCTGTCCTTGGCCTTTTCTATATTCACACACTACCCTTTAACTTACTTTCTCATCCTGCCCCGCTCTTTCCTCTTCCCTCCTGCCTGTCTTTTTCACTTACTCAACCTTCCTTCGGTTTCTTTGCGTTTGTTTCGTCCCTCTGTAACATTTTCATACCCTCATCCTCCTACACTCCTCCCCCCTCCCCCTCGCCGCTCTGCATCACATCCACAGTTACAACCAGACCTTCCGCCTCAGAGCTGGAATTGGGGTGCGCGTACTCAGAGAGGTCCCAGGTCCAAAGTGCGTCTTGGAAATACCAGGATAAGAGTCGCCGGCTGCAGTTGTTCAGCAAAGGTCCTGGCAGCATCTCCACTGTTCTGCCTCTACCCATCACCTTTGACACGGCCGGGACCTACACCTGCACCCTACAGCTGAAAAATGGGCAGACCGTCCGGGCAACGCAAGCTGTCAAACTGGACAGTGAAGGTGGGAGGGATCGTACGGTATAACAAAGACTGGTCTGTTTTCTGATTTTCTTTATCAACACTATATTATTTTAGTAGCACAGGAGTCCTGGCAGACTTCCTGTCAACTCAGTGGAGATAATGAACCATGAATGAGGAAGATTCTCGGATATGTGCTCTGTGAAGCGTTCTACGGTGCATTCAGGCCAACCTCAGGTCAATTCATTTGGCAGAAAGCCCGCAGTTTGCGGAGGAAAAAGCTCCTGACAGATACCATATGTTATTCTTCCTTAATGTAGTTTTTTTTTTTTTTTAAAGGTCAAAGGTCAAGACTTCTGTGAAGTTATGATTTGCAGATAATATCCAGCGGGAATAGCTCAGTCCATTTACGTCCCCATTTTTCATAAAAATCCATCACAATTTTAATACTCTGCTCAGCCTTCTATAAAATATAAAACTTCTCATCACACTCACCCAGCTGATATGTGAATATAAGAAGACGGGACCTTAGGACATCTCTCCTCACAAAAGCTGAATTATTCAGGCCTATTGTATTGGTGGCTGTGGGGAAGCACAGGAGGATGTGACAGTTGAATGGATCCCTCAGCTGAGACGAGTTCACTCCTCGTACCCCAATACATCACTTGGCTTGAGAGGAGCCCAGAGCTCATCATGATGCACGCTGATGGTACGGCTATAAGAGTAATGGAAATGGAGGAAAGAGAGAGATGGTGATAAAGACAGGGAGTGCAAAAGGGACAGAAAGATTTCGCCTGAGTGAAGAGGATGGCTCAGGAAAAAAGATAGCCTCGCATTTGTCCAGTGTAAATTGAGGAATTTAGAGAAGTGAGAAGTTCAAATAATGTGAGTGTTGGATGACCTACATTTACACTGTTGAAAAGTGACTTGACGCCGAGGCAATATTGTCCTTGTTACATTCATGCCAATAAAGCATATTGAATTGAACAGTGACAGGTTGCACAAACACTGCAACTGTGCAAGATAGCTCAAAAGATTTTGGTTAATAATGAATAGTATGATGATAAGCAGTGACAGCTAAAAGTTTTGAGAAATAGTTGTTCCGGGTAGCAAGGAGGCATGCAGAGACAGAAGGATTGTGTACAGGGCGGGCTCCAAAAACAAACCCAAACACCTTTTAGGTTCACTGGAAATAACCAAAAACTAATACAACAAGTGATATATATGTGATTTGGAGATATCTTTTGTGCTGTAAGCCAAATCTAAAACTATCGTGCCGGTTGGGGAAGTAAAAAAAAAAAAAAATGATTCTACATAATAGAATTCTTTTCACTGGTGGCAGAGTTCAGAGAATGCAAAAATGAAGCAATCATTGTGCTCTGCAGCACATAAAATACTTAAAATGTCAGAGATGTTCTGCAATCATTCGCTATCCTGAGTTGGCCCATCATTTGCAAAGCATTCAAGCAGTTCTTTGGTCTGTCTTCTATCAGCCACCCTCCTCTACAACTGCTCTGATGTAATTCCCCCCCCCCCCTCTCCCTCATTTGAGATGAAATCAACGACGTAGGGAGGAAGTGCCAATAGAGTTAAGGGAAAAGGTGAGATAGAGAATGATGAGGTGGAGAGAGGGACAGAAAGAGGGAAAGAAGAAATGTGTTAGTGAGAAACTGGGAGCATTTATGCCTCACTTCACTGCACTCAATTACCATAATTCATGCGTTGAAGCTCTCATGGAAAACAGTGCAGGTCAATCTTGGGGTCAGCACTCACCACAGTATTCCATTAGCAACCCCTACACATACTCACCAATCAATTACACCTCACACAGCATGTAATGATTGATCATGTTCAAGCCGGATAAAAGCTGTGACACCAGGACTAAGGTGAGCCTCGCGGGCCAAACATTTAACAAACAAAATCTGATGAGAAGTCTGAGTGGACTTCACGTTTGCCAGGTTTCTGTCCATCAGATGCCACAGAGTTGTTTAGAAGAGGTGAAGATTCAATGAAAGTCCGTAGCTCTGTAGTAGCTGCTCTGTTTATGAGACTCCTCTTTTGTAATCCCAAGATGTCTGACAGATCAGGTTGCTTTGTGCTCCATGAACAGTGAGCAGGCAGCGACAGAACACATGTTCAGGTACACTGAATTACAGCAGTCTCTGTGGAAACGAGCACCTCCCTCCTGCTTCCCGTGACGCCCTGTGGCTCTGTTTTGCAAGTCTTGGTGTGATCCTCATTATGCAAACAAACCTGACAACTTTCATGGCACGTGTGCGCTCTTCTAACACAATTTGACTGGTGCTACAGTGAGCAAATGATTTGCTTATGTAATGTTTGTGATAATCATGCCTACGCCTTCTCTCCACCTGTTTTCCAACGCTGCATTGATAGGGCTTAGCAGGGTTTAGCTGAAAGACTGCTATTTACATTGTTTGTCAGTTTGCCTGGAGGCAGTTTGTTGGTGGATCAGATGTCAAGAGAGTGTGCATGGAAAAGCTTCTCCTGACTTTACCTTCATGGATGACTACATACATGATATTAAGTGATTGGGATAGGGAATGGGATTTGCAAAAAAATAAATAAATAAATCTAATCCAACTGCTTAATATGGAAGAGATTTTGTGTAATGATCTGACAGCATCTCTTCTCTTTGATACTGGTGCTTTTATTTTTCTCATCCATGTTTGAAATTGACAGCGTTTACTGTTCAGACTCAGGGTCTGTCAGATCGATGTCTATCCACTCTGTCTGACAGAGCCTGGATTTCCTTACCTTCTTCCACTGCACCCATTGTCTGTGACTGACAGCAGTATGATGCAAATGCATGTAACATGTTTCGGAAAAAACTCAGCCGCAAAAGCCATAACTTGGAGGGCTTACGGAAAGCAGAGGCTTCCCCTTTTGACTTGAACAAAAGAGCAAACTGGAGAACAAACAGCAGTAACTTCTCCTCACGTCATTCAGCCCCACATGGTCACAGCTCTATACGTTTTGTATTAGCACTGTTCTTGAAAACATTCATGGCTTTTTGCTCTCCCTTTTTTCCCCTCTTCCTTTAGCCTCCCTGCCCCCTTCTCTTTCTGCTTTATTACTCCTGGTGCCCCTGGTTGCTGCGGCTGTCGGTGTGTTGCTATGGAGACAGAAACACATTTCTGATCGCGGTAAGTCTTCCGGCGTTTTCTTTTTTTTTTTTTTTTCTTTTTTTTTTGACAGCTTTCCGTGTTCCGTCCATCTTTGGCCCCTGTCGGCTGCCACTGAGTGATGTGGGCCGTGACATCCTCTGGGGTTGTTGTAATGAATCGGCCCCCACGTCTCCCCTCCCTGTGCGTGAGAGTGTGTGTGTGTGTGTGTGTGTGTGTGTGTGTGTGTGTCAGACTGTATTGGTAACTATCTCTCTGTACTCAGGTATTGAGCAGTCTCTGTCTGTCCACTTGGGTGAATCAGAGAACATCTATGAGAATCCCGAAGATATAAGACAGGTGAGGAATTCAGACATTTTCAGTAACTAAATGTCCTCCGATGAATCTTCCTCCTCATTTTACCCTCATCTTTCCACTCTGGTATTTAGCACTCTTTCTCTTTTGTTTGTCTCACCCTCCCCTCCCCTTTCCCATCTTGCCTATATTGTAGGCAACACTTTTTTCTTCTGATTCTGTTTCCCTCTGATTTTCATTATCCCTCCCTCTCTGTCACTTGTTGTTCATTAAACCTGTTTTCTCTGCTCTCCCACCTTCCCAACAGGCTCCTCCCCAGGGCTCAGTCTACATGGTGAGTTATTGTGGTTTCCCCTGCGCACACACACACACACAAAGGCGTGTTGCATATGCGTGTGTCTGTGAGGAGAAGTTGTGACACACACAGCCACCACATATACAGACTCTCACTCTCTCTTCCTCCCTAAGCTGTCAGCAGATATGTCTTCCCTCACACTCGCAGTCCTCTCTTCCAATCTGTCAGCCCTTTCTCAGATAAACCCATTGCCTATCAACTGTCACCCTTACATTAGAGGTATTAACAAATCAATCTCATTACACTGGGTACACAGGGACATAAATCTGGCCTCAGTACCATGCGTCTCTCTCTTTATCCTCCTCCTCACTGTCCCACTCTTCCCTTGTCTCCCTTCCCCCCTTTTCTTCTTTATGCCAGGATTTGAAGCCAAGAGGAGAGGATGATGTCTATAAGGAACTGGAGCGGTAAGCAAAAAGCCTTGCATCACCTGTTTGTGCTTTTGTATGTTGAACTGTATGTGTGTGTGGGTTCATGTGTGTATGTGTGTTTGCACTGTCACTCACATTCCTCTCACACTCACCAATCACGCTGGCCTGAACATCACCCTGACACTGTGGCATAATATCACGCCATGCGCTGACAGGCAGTGCTTCGCCCCTGTGTTGTTGTTGTTGCGTGGGCTGTCTGTGTTTGTGTTTAAGGAAGAATAAAAGAGACTGGGGGACGAGGGATTTTTTGTGTGAGTTTGTCTTTGTGCTCTGTTTTTCAGATACTAACAGTGTCAGAGCTGATCACCTACCCACATCTCATCCTCATCCAACTGTCACATCCGCTCAGTTCCCAGCTGCAGCAAAAGGCCTTTATAAACAAAAGTAACAACTGAAAGTCAGAGTTGGGATTGGAAGAAAAACTTTAATGCTTCAGGGAAATGCATGTTTTTTTTTTTTGTTGTATTCTGAGCTATTGCTATAAGTTCTTTATTACTGATTTACTTTAGCTGCACATAGAGGAGAAGGGGGAAGATTTTCACATAAGGCTTTAAAATGTGTCCCAAATGTGTGGAAGTTACTATGTTATATTGTCTCTTATTTACTTAAATATGTGGACTTGTCGTGTATCAGTTGTCTTGTTCTTCTATATATATTTGTATTTAAGGATATGCACTTCTAAATAAACATGTCTGTGATGTTGCTTGTCTCCAATACATTTTTACAATGACATTTCTAAGCGCTTTCGACTTTGCGACTTCTGGTCCGTGCGAGCTTCCGTAGTCCTCGCAGTGGCAGAATGGCTGGCTGGATGTGGCTCCGCTGTATTTTAGGGCCTCATTTGCAACGAATTCATCGTTCAACGGACCCGTCTAGACCTGAAGGCAGGGCCGGGAGGAGGGTAGGGATATCTCTAATGTTTTGCATTGGTTTGAGAACAGACAACTGCGAAAACTGAGCAGTATTTAATGTCTTAGCATTGATGTAGCTCCGGCTGCGTCCCGGAAGTGTCAGGTGTTTGTTATGGAAAACCCTGCTGTCACTACACACAGGACAGCCGGGGTGACAGCTTGGAAATAAATGAAATGAGAGTTGCACATCAATAAAACGTATTTCCATCTTCAATTATTGTTTTTGTTTAAACGTCACAGTAACTGCCAGTCTAGCTGAAGCTTTATAAACTTTTCTCCTCAATGACATTTACCTGCTTATGCTAACGGTACGTGGGGGAGACAACTTTGACAAAACGAGAAGATAAAAGATAAAAGCTGAGCAGAAAACGAATAATACGAATTAACATGTAGGTTTACTTTCACAGAGCCACTGTAAAGACGGTGTGTCGCTGGAATATCTATCAGCATGTCTCTTTAAATGGCTACAGTCAGTTGCTACTAGCTAGCTAACGTTAGCTAGCTAGTAGCTGAAAGTTAGCAACCACAGTTACTGCACACATTACACACATACACACTGCACTTAATGTGCTTTTGGTTATTTAACTTGCCATATTAAATGATGTTACAATACACTGTGGAAAGATATGTATATAAACATTAATGTACAATTTGCTTTACAGACTAGTCCAACACATGCATACAATACATCATACACAACACAAGATCCACATCTACTACACTGGAAGAAGAGGATGCAAAGACATGACATGTGTGACATTATACAGTTATTTGTTTCAAAAACCAATAGCAGATGGAACAAAGGACAATCTATCTATTAGTGTTAACCTTCGCTCTGATGGAGGCATCTGGAACTCAACCTTCATGGGATGTTTAGGGTCCAAAACAATAATCCGTGCCTTTGCGATGACCCTCAGTTCATGCAGCTGCTGGAGGTCATTAAAGGCAGCACCAGTCACCTTATTCTTACCCCGGCTTGTTCCTGTTTTTAAGACTAAAACTGCCAAAACCAGCAAATCATAGAACATCAAAGGACAGACCAAATAAAAGAAGAATAAAAACATTTTTATCAGTTTATCATGACCACATATAAAAAATGTGCAACTTCCTTAAAAAGAGCAAACGTTGATTTGCTTTTTTGTATATAGTTTTCTATTTGCATCCAATTTACAATAAGCTTCTAGTCTAGGACAAGGCCCAATCCTATTAGTAGGAATAATTCCAGTTTGGAAGTTTGTTACAAAATTAAATCTAATTATTACATACAGTAGTTAATCCATTGTCATTCATAGCACCTGAACTATTTATTTGTTTATATATTTACATGTGTAACATTTAGGTTGTTATTTCATGTCGCTTTAGCCTCAGAGTAAATTGAGTTCCTACCTGTCATTGTTTCGCGAGGGACAGGTTTGAGTGTAACAGCCTCAGTAATGTGTAACAGTGGTAAAAGCTGGGTCTACACACTCTTCCTGTATTAGTATCAAGCACAGGAGAAATTGTAGCCCACTTATTACCCACAGGCCAGAAGGATTGAAGAACACTTTCAACATAGAAAGTAGAATTACAATATGAACAACTTTTTCTCTGACAGCAGGGATGGAACTACCAACCCAGGAGTCTGGAGAAACACACTGACAGCATCCTCGGTTGGGTCAGTATGGTTGTATGATTGATGGATGATTGTGTGGAAAAGATTAAGAGGTTCTGTCTCGTAAAGTTTGTGTGTTTCTCCCTCCAGGCTTCAGCACTGTGGTCTCTGTCCTACTACAGCTCTCCTCTGCTCCTCTGCTATCTGTACAGGAAAGGTAGGTTGCATGAATTATGTTTGTTGTGACTTCTCCACTTTTACTGCACTCGTGGCCAGAAACATGAGTGGATTTTGTGAACAACTGAAAAGGAATTAGCAGCAAGTTACTTATCAAGTAATAACAGCAAACAATCTTTGGTTCAAGCTTCTTCAATGTGAGGAGTTGCTGCTTTTCTCTGTCGTTTATTTTTGTAAATGGAATATGTTTTTTGTTTTAGACTGTTGGTTGTTTTTTTCTTAATTGACGAAATTGTAGCATTAGTTGTGACATATAATCAAAAAAGTTGGTCCAAAAAGGGACAGACGTGGTTGTACAAAAGACGGCCATCTTGACAAGGACTGTGTGATCATTCATTATTATCATTTATTGAATTTGAGCTCATTTAAATCGGGAAGTTATAATCTCTCTACATAATCCTATCGTCAAAGATTCTGAGTAAGGTTTAGTTTAAATATTTTAGATTAATAGATAAATAAATAGTTCTTAACATCAGTTGTATTTTATGTGTAGTTTTGCATACATTTGGCATATTATGATATACGTATACATACTGTAAATCAGAACATATCTACATTAGGGTAATGATAATCATTTCTACCTCATTGTCCAGTCCTACTTGCATGTAAACAATCCCAGCTTTGGGAAAAAAGCTAATTGTATTTTTTTTTTTTCTTTATACTATACTTGTACTTGAAATGTGAGCTTGATAGTTTTCAGGCAAAGTCTTTCTCAGAAGGTTTGGCATTGATAAATATAAAAAAATTCTGGATGACATTTCTACTTCCATTAAGGAAGAAAAACTGCCACTGGGGGGATGTTCTCTGCTCTCCTACAAGTGGGATTAATATAAAGTTAATCAACTGAATCATCCAGGGCTGCAATAGAAATGAATTGCTTGAGGTTGTGTGCTACTCCGCACTGTATAATTGCTTCTGATATTGATTTATTCATATGGTTGTAGGGTAGTTGTCAGACTGTGAATCTTTGTATTGGTGCCCGTTAATGAGGCTCAGGTTTTGCATGGAAAGAAGGAGGTGGGCGGGGGTTATGTGGATGTCTGTGTCACTATTGCTGTGTGTATTTTTAGGTTACATCTGCAGCAGTAAGCTGGTTCCAGTGAGTCAGTATTTGGGAACAGTGCTGGTGTGTCTTCTCGGAGTGGCCTGTCTTAGAGGTGAGGATACAGATTTCAACTGACTGGCAGGCGATGACTAATTCAATTCATTCATCTTTTAGATGTCACAACACAACACATACCATGCCGTATATTCCGCATGCCAATAAGATTTCATTAACATTGAGGACGCTGCACAAGGTCTACACCCACAGAGCATACCAAACGAACGCTTGAGGCTTTGCAGCAAAGTGTTGTTTGTGTTTTATGTACTCGGCCTGTATCTCTCCCTTTGTCTTTGCTGATTTTTGCCTTCTCTCCGTCCCTCCTTTTATCCACTAGGGTGGGGCAGATGGAAAAACTCTGAGTATCTTCAGTTCATCTCCATTCTTGAAGAAACCAAGAATAATCACACACCAACAAACAAGGTGAGGTTGTGGCAACTTGTGGTGGTCATCAGGATCTGCTGTTGGTATTAGTGTGACCACGTTTTGGGGAATAAGGGCGGGGGGGTCATAATTACTCATCCATCAGAGTGTTTGTAAGCACCCATAATAATTTATCAGAACTTGACCTAAGGGATGACTTGTTTTTTGTTTGTTCTTTCCATGTAGAAAAAACTGAGGTGCTATGACTTTGACTTCTCATTCTGGCCTTCGGATTTCAGCTGGACAGAAGTCAGCAATCCGTACGTTTTTGCTCTTCTATTTAATTGCCATTTCAAACAACCATGTCTTTGCTGCCATTCTCTTCCCATCAGGGTCAGCTCATTATGAATGCGTGCACTCTCAGCACTGTGAAGTAAATGGATAAATGCATACACTGAATGTCAAATGCTTTTGGGCTCGTCTGTTTCATTGTAAGCTTTTCACTCTGTTTGGCAGAAAACTATCCAAGGCTGGTGTTTCTCTGCTAAAGCCAGAGCCCAGATTAAGAGGAACAGCAGACAGTGTCCTCAACTCTGTGCGCACTCTGCCATGCCACATCATCAGGTAAATGCGGTTTATGTAGCAGCATCCAAACAGGAAGGCTGACACTGCAGATGTGTTACTAGTATCAGGGGGAAGGATATGCTTTATTGTAGGTTTGCATCTTATTTCACTTTTATTCATTTTTATTTTTCCAGGAAACTATAAAGTATTTGTCCAGTGTTGCTACAGTTTCATGAAGTGGATTTTCTTCCCCTCCAGTTTTCTCATTGTCCACTCATTTGGGAGGAGGATGCTGTACCCTGGCTCTGTAGGTTTACTGCAGAAAGCCATGAGGCCCATGCTCCTGCAAGGCCAGGCTAGGTTAATAGAAGAGGTAAAACCACACACACACACTCACTAAATGTCTCTACTTACTTCAGTAAATACCGATAATCGTTCTCTGTCCATATCCCTTCATTTTGTCACAGTTTGATGGCCAAAGGAACAAGCTGGTGGCCTGCGACGGCAATGAGATCGACACAATGTTTGTGGATCGCAGGAGAGAGGAGGGACAGAATGGTCAGACCCTGGTTAGTGTCTGCAATGATTTGTTGTTTTTGTGCCTTGGGCTTGTTCCAGGGTCCAACAAAACTCGTGTCACATCTGTCACAATACGAGTGGCTCTTGAAATGTATGAATTCTGCCACAGGTCATCTGCTGTGAGGGGAACGCAGGCTTCTATGAGGTTGGCTGCATGAACACTCCCCTGGAGGGTAAGAAAGCATGGACTTCACAAGAGCCAAGATATTTTATAATGCTAACGCAAAGAATTTCTATTCAACTTTAAATTGTTGTATTTCAATTGTACGGTATTTAAAATCGTGTGCTGATGTGCACTGTAGGTGGCTACTCTGTACTGGGCTGGAACCACCCTGGCTTTGGAGGCAGCACGGTAAGCAGTGTTTTCAGATTTGCTACTACATCCTTAAAGGCAGAATGAGTAGGATGTGTCCTCTTCCCTGAAACTAGCCAGAGAGTTTAGAGATCTTCAGTCAAGCTATTCAACAGGCGTAGTGTTCGTGTCCAGACAGGAGAATTTAGCGGAGCGACTAACAGCGATTACTATGTCAGCCGAGGAGTGACAGCTGGAGACAAAGAGGGGGCCACAGAAGTGCCCGAACACGGCAAAACAAAGTCTGTCTTCTCTGCAGATACAAAGTAGGGATGTCATGAGAATCGATACCGAGGGAACCTGAGATTCTGAAAACGTGAAGCTACTTTGTCGAGACTAACGGTGACCGGGGACAATAGAAAATGTGTTTGGGATGAAGTTAAGGGGACGCACCCTATTTTTTCCCCCTGATTATGCGACATTATGAACAACAAATCCGTGTTGAAATCAGCAGGAAAGCTGTTGGCAGCCGGTGAACACAGGTTCCATAGAGTTTCATCATGATGCGTTCATTCTCTATTCAGTAACAATGAGTGTTGGGCGAAGGAAAAACAAAAACGGTATCGTGGTGTGTTCAAGAAAATCATGGAATTTCACCGGTATTGTTATTGACTACTGAATTTCTGGTATGGTGACCCCAGCCACACACTTCTAGTGGGTCATAAGTGGTGATTGAGAAGGATTCTCTTTGTATGAGTTTATACATTGTCCTTTTAAGGAAAAATCCGACTGATTTTAAACTTTAAACTCGCACTAGTTTACAGTGTATGCCTGTGCTCCACAACGACAAACAGCGCACTCCAATGGTCGATATCACCGTTGTAAATCTGGTAACTCTTTGGAAGTGTGTGGTTTTGCAGGTGGATTGAGTGTTTCAGTTATGTTTAATAATGCATGGATATTGCTTTTTTACTTGCATCTTTCTGCCAGGGAGTGCCATTCCCCCAGAATGAGGCCAACGCCATGGATGTAGTGATCCAGTATGCAATACACAAACTGGGCTTCCAGCTCACCGACATTGTCGTATATGCTTGGTCCATAGGAGGCTTCACAGGTACACAAAGACCAGAACAATGCATGATGGATACGATGCTTTAAATCGTGTTCTTTAGTCCTTTTCTTACTGGTTCTTCTCCGAACTCCTCATTTTGTCCCTCGATGTCTCCGTTTCTTATCTTAGCCAGTTGGGCAGCGATGTCATACCCAGAGATCCAATCATTAGTGTTGGATGCCTCCTTCGATGACCTCCTGCCTCTGGCCCTCAAAGTCATGCCCAACAGCTGGAGTGAGTCTGAGGGGTTAAAGGTCACACCCTCTACTGTTTGCAGTGGGGAGATTTGTTTTAACTGAAATGTCTTCGTTCTCTCGTAGGACCGTTGGTACAACACACAGTAAGGCAGTACATGAACCTCAACAACGCTGAGCAGCTTCTCAAGTGAGTGGGACAGTGAGACTAATCCTAAAAGTCCAACTCTGCATCACTGAACGTTACGCAACATATTGGAGTGTAATTGTGGAACTAACCTTTTAGTTGTTAGCGTGGCTCACAGTGATGAGGCTGATGATTAACACAACTCCTTCTCCTCGTCCAGATATCAGGGACCAGTCCTGCTGATCAGGAGAACCAGAGATGAGATCATCACCACAACGTGAGTCCTCAGTCCATCTCAAAGTGTCAGTGTGTAGTGCGGCAGGTGTGCTGTCCACTGGCTTTACACGTGCATAATGTACATACATTGGTTGAAATGGGATGTGGAATTAGAGCATGACTACGGCTCAGTTAAAACGTCATTGAAAGTTTATAAAAAAAAAGAAAAAAGGCCTTCAAGGTTCTCTAAAATGAAAAAAAACAAACACTTCAACCACTGGGGCACAACTGCTTCTTTTTTTTTTTTTTTTTTTTTTAACACCAAAAGACAGTTCAAACATCCGCTTCAGTTTGGAGATACAGTCTGTTTGAGCAGCGAGTTCACTACGTTCCATAAGCTCTCAGCTTGTTGAGTGTAATGACTAAAGGAAATCTCCTTACACATATTCTTATAAAACTCTACACCTTCTGGATGAAAGCTTCTGTCTTGCAACTTAATTGTCTTGTTAAAACACTTCATTCAACCTCGACAAAAACTAAATAAAACTCACCTTAACCGTCTCCGTAGGTCTGTCCACTGTTCCAACAATCACCAACTCTGGTTTGGTCAAAATGAACCTTTTAATTCACAGAGTTATCGCTGGACGCCGTCTCTCTCTCGCCTTCAGATCGCATGCGGCCCGTACCGGCTGGTCAATGGTACAAAACAGTCGATAAAATAGCTTTTTCAAAGGTCGGAATAACTGCAACCATGAGAGGTCCTTGAGCATACTAAGTATGAGGCTGATGGGTCCAGAAGCACACTCACGCACGCACACACACACACACACACACACACACACGACTGAATGCATAATCTCCTGGCGGATATAACTACCCAGCACTTGAATCTTCTACCGTTTACAACACAGTAATTGTCCGTATGGTGAGGGTCAAGTGTCTTGTTAATTGATGCAGAGGTAGGCGGGAAACATTCACTTACTCCGTGACCTGGTCACAAGACCACTGACACTATAATATTAAGCTGCACTGTTTTACAGGGGGCCAGAGGACGTCATGTCGAACAGAGGCAACAACCTCCTGCTCAAACTGCTACAATTCAGGTCGGTACTCCTGGATACGATCAAGGCATTTGGACTTGTTGAGTGACACGTGTGTAAGTGGCCACGTCTTTTCCCTGCATAGGTATCCAAAAATAATGACAGACGAAGGAGTTCGAGTTGTCAGACAATGGCTGGGATCCTCTAATCCCTTAGAAGAAGGTGTGTGTGACCGCCATTTCACTGGACCCTTTCAAATGCTTTGCAACTCTGATGAACCTTTTGTTAAGGTTTTTCTTGTAAATTACAGTTGAACTTATTGTATTAACCTGAAGAAAAACATGCGTGTTTACATTTAGGATTAGTATGTTTTTATGCTAAGTTGTGTGTGTGTGTCTGCAGCATCTGTGTACAGTGGCTATGAGGTGGACGACGACTGGTGTGTGTCTGTGCTGCAGTCGTACGAGGCAGACAGAGACGTCTCGTTTCCATGGAGCGTTGGTAAGCCCCCGGGTCCTTTCACTTTGACTAGTCAGATAAACTGCACACACATGCATACATTGTTCAGCACACAGTACTTTTTACATGGCCTCACACACACTCTCTCTGTTACCACCAGGTGAGGATATGACTCTGGAGGGAAGGCGTCAACTGGCTCTTTTCTTGGTGAGGAAATCACCTTTAATCCAGGCTCTCCGTGCATGTGCAGCAGTTGTTTCCTCCGTCTGCTTTAAGGGGCAGCAACCCGTCTTTATCACAGCGCTTCAAGTCGCCATTCAAAGTCTAATTTCCTTTTCTCCAATAAACCCAATTTTCCCGTTTTAAAAAGGAACGCATCGCAGCTATTCAGACATCGTTACCGCGGTGGAACACTATTGAGGTCGCCATAGCAACCAGCTCACCTGTGCTCTCAAGTCGACTGGTGTAATATATTTCACGGCACCCAGCTTATTGAAGTCATTTAACAAACAAGAGCTGTGCCATCAATTACAGCTAATGCTATGCTTTCGTCCCTCGGTAATTCCGTCTTATTCACCTCCCGTGTAAATGCTTAAGAGATGGGAGACATTTGTAAAAGCACTGAGCCAGAAAAACTGAACCTAATATAATCAAGTTCTGCACTTTTTGTTCATTTCCCTCCCACACCGCTCATTCTCCATTCCTCCTCCATCCCCGCTGTCTTTTTCCTCTCTCCCAGGCGCGGAAGTACATGCGAAACTTTGAAACAACACACTGCACTCCTCTCCCCGCCTCCGAGTTCCACTCACCCTGGAGACTGTAAAGAAAGAAAGATGGATGGATGGAAGAGAGGAAACGAGCAGCAGAGGATTTGGATGGCCTGTGGTCAAGAGCGTGTTCCTGGCATGGTGTGAATGTATTACTGTGTTTTTCTTGTTTTTTTTTTTTTTAAGAGTTTCGTTGTCATGTAGTGTGTTGCTGTGGTGGCATCTGGAAAGATCTGGTTTACTACCACTAGCCCCCCCCCCCTCCTCCTTCCAGCCACAAACCTGTAGAATATGGAACATCTTTTCTTTTGAGGTTAGTTTATATTCATACTTTTTCAGTGTTTGTCTCTTAAAGAAAAAAAGGCATTTCCTGTAAATGCAGAAGCCATCTCTGACTCCTTCCCTCTTTGGCTGTATTCGCAAAGAAGCAATTATAAGTAGAAATGCATTGCTACAATATAAAATAATCTTAATAGTAGAGGAGATTTAATCTTTAAAAATGCAGCCAAAGTGTAAAAGCTTTTCAGGTTTATTTCTTTTCTGTGGACACCATCTTCATGAACAAAGCTGTATCTTAAAATGACGCTCTTACATGTTCTATTAAATATGCTGAATAAAATGTTTGACATAAGGGACTGAACTCATTTGCACATTACAGGCGCTAAACAAATTGCACAGATATACAAGAGACTTAAACTAATAGATTGCTGAAGACAATTGTCTGTCATAAGAGCTTTATTGAATCCCCTCCGCACTACAATGAATATGAAAATGAATACACAGACATGAAAAATGGATACAAACCCTGATTTACATAATGCTAAGTCACATCATTTTCCTGAAGTTGTCCATGGCTTCTTTTACTTTTTCAAGTTCGGTTTGGCTCTGCCGTAGCTGTGGAGAAAAGGAAACTATTATTTAGCAGAAGTCTACGTCACCCCGAGGAACCTTGAGTCAATTTCTTTTTCACACCTTCTCAGCATCCAGCTCCTGCACCTTCACGGGCACCTTCTCCTTGTAGTCGCTCTTTGCCATCTTCTCACTCAGCTTCTCCATCTGTTTCTCCAAGTCACCTTTCTTTGTCATCAGCTTCGCCACTTCTTTCTCCACGTCGATGAGACCCTGAAGGAATTAAAAGGTGCAATGAAGACGAGGGCTACAGCTGTAAATAAGGCCAGAAAAACGAGGAACAGATGAAACGCGAAACTCAAAATTCAAGTGGAGGAGACCTCGTTAAAATAGCAGGATTACCAACTAGGTGAGGTGCATTCCTGCTCTTATACTAATCAGGCAGTCATGCTACTGCATCGACAAAACGGAACCAGGGAATTCAAAGCTTTGCAACTTTAAAACAAACCGTGCATGTGAAACATCCTCGTGCATCAACACACTGCGTCTACGGAAGCTGAAATGACACTTCAGGTCGTGGGGAGAGTGATGGGGGGGAAACCAAACAGAATTGAACAAGTTACTCGCCCTCACCTTGAGCATCAGGTTGACAGTACATCTGTCAGAGGCGATGGCTACAGCACAGCCTCCTGGGACGGGCTGATCAGCTGTCAGAGGGATGACGGCCTGAGAATAAGACAAGGTCTGAATCTGCAGACTGTGCTTCTGCAGCAGGGACACAGTCGCAGGGTCTGTGCACTGGAGGTAACCTGGGAGAAATGGACACGTTGAAGTTCAGGCATCATGACAGATTGTCAAGTTAATACAACCTGTGGCTGAAACGAATCCTTGTTGATGCATAAGGGTAATTGGATATTTGCCAACCGAGGTATTATCCTCATACTTCTGCCAATTATATGCATCGCTGGGGGAAGTATTCAGGTCCTTACATAAAAGAAACACCACAATGTAAAAAATGTCCTTTACTAATAACAATCCTGCATTCGAATCTTACTTAAATGTGTAAAAGTATTCTGTTAAATTTACTTAAAGTACAATAATTGGCTCTGAGAAACCAGTGAAGTATAAAGTAGCATTAAATGGAAATCATGAAAACTACAAGTACCTTAAAAATATTCTGGTAAATGTACTTAGTTACTTCTCTTACATCCATCAGGCGAGAGTGTGAGGATTACACCCAGGTTGACAAATACTGGAATTTCCCTTTATGATTGAGATAATTAATAAACCAAGATTTATTTTAGTTCTTGTGTCATCTCACAGTCCGCTCTGGTCTTGGTCAGGTTGTAGTCGGCCCTCAGTGACCGGATCGTCTTGATCACAGTCATAACGAACTCCATGTCCCGGTCGACCTCGTCGCTGTGCCAGCAGAACTACAAGTCACAGAAAAACATATTGAGAGCCTCGCCAAAAAATGTACTTCATTTAAAGTAACTGGTATTCACACTCTCAAAATGTCTGAAACGGCAAGTTTTTATAATAAAAAATAAATAAATCTTCAGTTCTGACCAAAGTTTTCATCATAAAATAAGCAGTGAAAATATGGTTGTAAACTGAAACAAAAAAAACAATATTGTTTAAGAAAAACTAAAGCGAATCTTAAATTCTATATTAAAATTAAATTAAATATTAGTTTTTTTAAGTATAATATATCACTGAAGATTCCCGTCAACTCTCGTGACATTGACATTGGCATTATACCCGACCCTAACAAAAACAAACTAAATATATAAAAACTGAAACTTTCTGAAAAACTAACCTAAAACTGTCAAATGCACTCTGAAAACTAACTAAACTAAACTTAAGTGTAATCAAGAAGTCAAAACTAAAAGCACATTTCCTGTACAGTCATTTATACAGGATTCCCACTCTTAAAATTCTAATTCAAGGACTTTTCAAGGACTTTCCAGGCCCCGTTCCCTCAAATTCAAGGACCCAACACAGCACAGTTTGAGAAACAGATCAAAGTTAATTACTGCAACAGAAAAACAGAAAAAATATTTTTTTTAAAATTCTAGAAAACATACAAATTCAAGCACTTTCAATGACCCATGTCTATTTATGTCTATTTAAATAAAAAATTCACAAACATCCAAGGATTTCAAGGACCCGTGTGAAACGCGTTTGCACATCAGTGAGTCTTAACAGCCCTCGTTCACCCGTTTCTCACCTCCTCTGTATCGGGGTAGGACGTGACGCAGAGGCTGGAGGGATCACTCTGAGGTCGTCGTCGTGGTAACCTCTGGTAGAGCTCCTCGCTGACGAAGGGCATCACAGGAGACAGAAGTCGCAGGCCGACATCCAAGCAGGTGTAAAGGGTCTGTCTGCACACCAGGGCCTGCCGCTGGCTGCTGCTGTCCTCCTCTGCTTTACTGAACACTGGTTTCACACTTTCCTGCAGGACAAGAAGAGTGGGAGGGAACAGATTTGGCACAAAAAAAAAAAAAAAAACTTGAACTTTTAACACGCAATTTAGTGTGAATGCACCCGGGCTGCTCAGCCGTCTCAAAGTTTCTTACCAGGTAGACATCGCAGAGCTCGTACAGCCAGAAGTTGTAGATGGCGGTCGTGATGGTTGGGAAGTCGTAGGACTTGAAGCCGGCGTCACAGAGACCGACAGCAGCGCTCAGTCGAGACAGAATCCACCTGTCGGATACGCTCTCCTCTCCACACAACTGAGCGGGTGGAATGAAGAGCAGAAGAGATTCAGTGGGTACCTCCCAGATGTCAATGTGTCCACGTTTATGAATACAAAGCATGGAAGCATATGGGTAAGAGAAACCCCCAGACATATAATGTTAGCAAAAAATACTGTTTAAGTCAACAGTTACTTGGTCAAAATAAGTCACTGGATGAATATGAATAAGTATGGAGCAGCGCGTGTTTATGTTCCGCGTGTCCTTCATCTTCTCACCTGGGCTTTCTCCGACGGTACAAAGTTGTCTCCCAGCGTCTTCATGGCAAACTTCACAGCGTTCCACAGTTTGTTGCAGAAGTGACGGTAACCCAGGATGCGGTTGACATCCAGGTTGATATCCCTACCTGAGAGACGCGCGCAGGAATAAAAAAAGGTCGACTCCGGTGTGTATTAGGAGTGATTGATTTTTAAAACAACCGACCTTGTACTGACTGTTTGTCCAATGTTTTTTTGATATATTTTATGGAGTCAAGGTTGAGATGCAGACTGTTGGCCAGTGGAGACACAACAAGGGAGAAAGTAAGAAATAAGAAAAATGAGCTAACCTTGGCTAGTGTAGGCACACAGGGCGAACCGGAGAGCATCTGTGCCGCACTCTGGGATGCCATTTGGGTAGTCGGACGTCTGGCCCTGCTTCGCCTTCTCCACCTCCACTGGATCCAGGTTGCTGTCCGTGAACAGGGCATGCAGACCCTAGAGGGAAAGGGGGATGAGGAATGAGGAAGGATGTCACCACTGAAACACAAAATGCGTTTCCTCGTTTCATCTCGAGAATGAGAAACAGCTTTCGGGTCTTTTAATAGGCCGGAAAGGACATATAAAAGGGTTGTTATTGTTGAGGGTAAAGTGTAATTTAACACAAGTCCTTCAGTGCCCTCTAGAGGACAGGTCGGCTTCGTCTGCCTGAGCAGTTTCTGCCCAGCCGGGGAAGAGATTGATGGCCTCAATTAAAGCTCATTGGAAGCAGAAAAGGGTGCTTAATAAAGCTTACACAAGAATATGAGCCTCAGGGGAGCGATAAGCGTGTGGTGACTATGTAAAAAAAAGGGGAGAGAGAGGACAGAATATATGCATGTGCATATCTGAACATGCATCAAAGCGTGATTAGGCTTCACCTCGAGGGAGATCCCCGTAATGACGTCCAGCGGGTCAATGACGTTGCCCAGAGATTTGCTCATCTTCCTTCCATGTGCATCCCTCACCACTGCGTGCAGATAAACCTGTCGGGAAGCATCATCATTGCTGGCGTCCTGCTGATAACATCAATATCACACCCTGTTGTGCCGTGTTCCGGTTCCGACTGGCCTCACCTCTTTGAAGGGCAGCTTGCCGGTCAGTTTGAGGCCCATCATCACCATACGGGCGACCCAGAAGAACAGGATGTCGTGGCCCGTCTCCAGCAAGGTGCCAGGGTAGAAAACATTCAGATCCTGGGTCTAAAGGACACACGGAGGAAACACAAGCTTTTCTATTGAACTTTTCGTGTGTTGCACGCCGTCTTTTATTCCCTTTCCTTGAGGTTATTTTTATTGTTATTTCCCTCGTCCCCCGGGCTAATCGGGGAACGTAAGGCCATGCTATTTAAAGCATTTAATATTCATATCATGTCATCATATATCTGAATTCTCAGTCCCCTGCTCCCGGCAAGGGACTTTGTTTCAGTTGACATTGATGGCAGATGTTAGTCTTGTGGATTTTTTGTTCATCCGGTTGCCTTTTCACCATCCATTACTGTAAATGTTCTTTTTGTACAGTTATGGCTATAGGCTCTCTCGACTACTATTTTGAGTACAAAATGCATAATTGTTGACTCATTTATTTATTTTCTAAATGTCTAGAGATATTGTTACTAATACAGTTGCCATGAAAAGCTTTTAGACCACTAAAAAAAAGCTTTTTGAAAGTCAAATTGTATAAGGCTTTGAGAGGTCCAGTGACATGGATGTGAAGTGGCACAAAGCCTCTTGTGATTCTCTTACAAGGATTTCACTTCACGTATTCTTTTTACTTAGTGAAGGAAACTGTTTAAGACAGCTGCAACAAACTTCTCAAACCGGTAAGAAAAAAAACAAAACAGTTTGCCACAGCTGATATATATATATATATATTTTTATATATATAGGACACTTTATGCGCCTCAAAAAACATGGCCAATAACGGACTGGATAGAGTAGGTGGCAAAGAAGTGCAATTAGCTGGTCGGCTCCCTGTGGGACGGCAGGGACAGCGCAGCTGTGCCGTGTTGGGGCTCAATGTCCTGGGACAGTTTGTTGGCCACAAATAAACTGACAGCAAATTAAATCTATAATCTTACAGCAGCTGCTCGTCAGTTAGTGTGTCCATAGGTTTGTTCCTGTGCCGAAACCCTCAAAGATAAATGCAAATGTAGCCATAGCAGGCTTTGTTGAGCAGCTGTTTATGGTTCCTGAAGTTTCTTCTTTGAGTTGTTGTTCAGGATTGACGCCAATCAATCAATTTTAAGGAATTACTTCAGATAGAAAAACCCCAACACCACTTAAGGATGAAAACTTAAGTATTTAAGGAAATGTCACCAGTTTATTACATTAATAAAATTTAAAATGTTCTCAGTATTTGAGTGGCAGCATTTCCAGTTTATATGCTTTCCTTTATTATATATTTTTCCATTTTTAGAGCAGCGTTTCTACTGCAGAATCCTAACAATCTACTGCAAAAAAAGTGCCATTTGTGCGAGTAGAAAGGTGGTTGACCTCCGTCTTTTACCTCATTAGGCCACCCGAAGATGGAGAAGGGGAAAATGCCAGACGAGAACCAAGTGTCCAGAACATCCTCATCTGAAACACGGGAACAAAAGTTATCTAATATGTATGAATATGGAGTAGAATTAATTGCATTAGGTGAATCTGTGTAGTAGCAAAACATGAAGGGATTAGATAACATTTAGAATAATTGCTAAATTAAAAAGTGTTAAATCTTACCCTGTCGGAGGGTAATTTTGTCAGCGGACACATTGAAGCGTTTCGCCGCCTTCTCTCTGGCCTCGTCCTCCGATCGCCCACTGATCCAGTAATGACCGTCCATGTCCTGGGGAGAGGAAAAACAAACAAAAAAGAGTCGAGAAATAAAAGAAACAGGCAAAGAAATGTGGAATAACAACACAAATATATATATTTTTTTAATCCGTCTTCAAAAAAGGCCTCCAGACCTCGACAATAGTGACGGACTTCATCTTACCTCTCCTGGTTTCACGGAGGGATCGCTGACAGTGATGAAGTAAGCAGGGATACGGTGACCCCACCACAGCTGCCGAGAGATGCACCAGTCCCTGAGAGGCAGATGGACGGGTGAAATCTGGACTCCCTCCACACTTGTTTTTTAACATAATCTATCTATCCATCCATCCATCTATCTATCTATCTATCTATCATCTATCTATCTCTATCTCTATCTCTATATCTATATCTATATATCGCTATCTATATCTATATATCTATATCTATCTATATCTATCTATATCTATCTATCTATCTATCTATCTATCTATCTATCTATCTATCTATATCTATATATCTATCTATATCTATATATCTATCTATCTATCTATATCTATATATCTATCTATATCTATATATCTATCTATCTATCTATATCTTTCTATCTATCTATCTATCTATCTATCTCTCTATCTCTAGAGCTGCAACTGTCACTCACTTAATCAATTAACTGACGGATCAAAAGAAAATCAATTGACGAACCATTTTGATAACAAATTCATTTATTTTTTCACCGTTTACAGGTTCTCAATTGTGATTTGCTCTTTTTCTTTGTCTAATGTTAATTTAAATAGTTAGGTTTTTTTTGGTCTGTTGCTATGACAAAACATCACTTTGGGTTCTGACTAAGTCTGACGCATTTTTCACTATTTTCTGACATTTTACAGAGTAAAATATTTACAGAATAAATAAATAAAATAATATGCGGATTAATTGATAATGAAAATAATCGTTAGATGCAGCCCTGCTATTGTGAAAATCAATAATAGGGTTTTCCCTCCATCAATTAAAAATGCTTAACTGCCAGGACTGCAGTGTAATGTCCAAAAGTGCATCACAATCAGAGAAGTTTAGTCATAACACCATCAACTAGAAGTTAAATTGGTTTACCTGATGTTGTCCAGCCAGTTGAACCAGGTCTTGAGGTGGTGGTCAGGGATGATCTTGAGCCGTCCCTCTCTGACAGAGTCTGCGGCCTGCTTGCCCATATCGGTGCAGTTCACATACCACTGTGGCTTCAGCAGCGGCTCCACGATGTCCTTGGAGCGACTGAGGGGGCAGATTCACAACGAGGCTTAAAGGATGATCCTGAATAGGATGAAAAGATCTAAAAACACAGATAACCCGTGTTCTACTTATGCACACATGGACCTCACTTTACCTGCAGACTGGGACGACCATCGGGTTGTCTTTGATCTCTTTGAAATGACCTCTGTCCATGAGAGCCTGCAGCACTGCTTTCCTGGCCTCAAAACGCTTCATGCCCTGGGGTGCAGACAGAATAGTTAAAAATGAAAAATCCAGACATAAAACTGCGACAACGAGCAAACTATGAAGAAAGCTCGACTTTTAGTGTCACGGTGGAAATGCACACACTGCAGGGGGAAGGGCGATAATGAGACACTATACCAGGAAGGGGGGGGGCACGTTAATGAGCAAGCCATTCTCGTCCAAGATGTTGATGAAGGCCAGATTGTGTCTCTCTCCAACCTCGTAGTCATTATGGTCATGGGCTGGCGTGATTTTGACAGCACCTGAGTAGAAAATGGTGCAGAGGGACCGAAGAGGCAGAGAGAGGGAAAAAAAAAGAGCCGCCATAATAAGGAAAGTGGCATGGCGTAACGACTTGTTATGATTGCTTATTCTCGGCACACTGCAGAGTTACAGGCGCACAGTCTCTTCCTGTAACCATGCCTACCTGTTCCAAAGCTCATGTCCACGAAGTCGTCGGAGACAATGGGCATCTTGCGATCACAGAAGGGGTGCAGCACCAGCTTCCCCTTCAGATGCTGATATCTGGGGTCAGCAGGGTGGACGGCTACGGCGCTGTCTCCCAGCATCGTCTCAATACGAGTTGTTGCCACGATCACTTCCTCGTCTAGGCAACAGAAAGAGAAACGCGAAGAAAGGTTTTACTGGAGTGGCGTAAGGTGCGTTTGCTTGGAATACTCTGCGCTCGATGAGCTCGCGTACCTGACCCGTCCACCTTGTAGGCGAAAGACACCAACACGCCAAACTCCACCTTCTCTTTGTAACCAGGCACAGGCAACAGCGTCCTGCCAGTGAGCTCCTTCTTATCCACCTGCAAACCAACCAGAAGATGTGATCAAGTACCTTCATTTTCTGAGTATAATCACATTTTTCTACAATTTATTTATTGTATTTATTCTCCCTTTTTAAGGATTATTTTTGGTCATTCAGCCTTCAATAGGCAGCATGCAGTCAGAGACAGACGGGGAACATGGGGGGAGAGAGAGGAGGATGAAAAGCAGCGAGTGTCCTCAGCCCATCGGCCACACTGATGACTTTACCGTCCATGGCCTCGATCTTTATCACTAATAAGATGCATACTTGCCTCTATGTCGGAGATGGCAGAGTTTAGTGTGCAGGACCAGTTGACCAGCCGCTTGCTCCTGTAGATCACTCCCTCATCGTGCATGCGGATAAAGGCCTCTTGCACTGCATAGGAAAGTTTCTAGTCAGAGAAACAGATACAGAGGTTATTATTAGGAAGTCAGGTTCTATCCAGATTAGTTCAGCGATTTCAGAAAACTCACCGGGTCCATAGTGAAGCAGGCTCTGTCCCAGTCCAGAGAGGAGCCCAGCTTCTTCAGCTGGTGGTAGATACGGTCTCCCTTCCTAAAAAAAAAGGCCAAAGGGCAAAGTTATTACTGTGTGTTTATACCAGTATTTATTTATAGTTATTTATATAGTTCAAATCTCTCACATCTCCTTTCTACTACTTCCTTCACTCACTCGTTCTTCCATTTCCAGACTTCCTGGATGAAGTTCTCTCTGCCCAGGTCGTGGCGGCTCATCCCCCTCTCTCTCTTCAGCTTTTTTTCCACCACCACCTGGGTGGCGATACCAGCGTGGTCACAGCCCGGGTTCCACAAGGTGGTCTCACCTCGCATCCTGTGCCTGCACGGACAGAGGACAGCCCACCACGTCAAACACTCGGCTTGAAGATCACAACAAATGCTAATTAAATAGATTCGAAGTCCCATGATGCAGCGGAAGGTCTCACTGAAAACAGGACTTTGGTTTTTGAGGCTGTAGTTACCATCTGGTCAGAGAATCCTGAATGGCGTTGGTGAGGGCGTGCCCCAGGTGAAGGGATCCAGTCACATTAGGTGGAGGGATACACATCATGAAGACGCCGCGAGGGTTCTGGTCACTAATGCTCTTCCTCTGCAGAATGTAGTCAGGGAGGAGACGCACGTTATTGCAGACTGTAATTACATCACATTACATCACAGGTCATTTAGCAGACGCTCTCTTATCCAGAGCGACTTACAGTAACTACCTACAGGGACTGTCTCCCTGAAGCAACTCGGGGTTAAGTGCCTTGCTCAGGGGCTCAATGGTGGCAGCCTGGTATTGAACTCACAAACTTCCTGTGTTCTATTTGAAAGCCTGACCTCTAGACTACCACCACCCCAAATGATAACTGAACTATATTTATGCACGGCTCCGCAAGCAGCAGTTTGCATCCATGACTTTCCAAAATGTCATCACTTTATCCTAGTTTACGGTTGTGTAAAATTGTCATAATTAGCATATGTATTTGTGAGTGATGGCCAAAAACACAGTGACCTTTGACCACTAACTTCAGTTCAATTGGACGTTTCTGTTAAATTTGAAGAAAGTGAAAACATAATGACTACGGCCGTCTCCGGTGTGGAGGCATGACATATTTTTATAACTCTTTCTGTAGCGTGAATATGAATATAGCGCGAGGGGGACGACTTCCTTACCCCGTACTCAGGCTTGAAGAATCCCTGCTTCTCCCACCACGGATACCAGGCCGCCTCCACATACTGAGGACTGTAGGAGTCAGGAAGAGGGCTGATGACGTCTGACACCAGCAGAGAAAGAGAAGAGGAGTTGACACTTAGAACTGAAGATAATCACAATACAATATGACAAAACTATTCATATTAAGTAGGGTATGAATGGATGTCACTTTTTCACATAATGCAATCCCCCTCACCACCACTAAGGGGCTAAACAAACCTGCTATGAGTGCTAAAAAGGAAAGCTACAACTATGGATATATTTTATATTATACAAAAGTAATCCTTTTTCTTGCTTTTTTAAATCACCTTACATTTGTTATACCTTCATTAGCACATACTCTACATTATAGATCTGGTGGATAGACTATCATTTCACTCCTGTGTCTTTATTCTTTATTCTTTATTAACTCCGGCAAGGAAGTTGTGTTTTCAGCTCGGTTTGTCTGTCTCTACTTTTAAGACAAAAACTACCGGCCTAATTAATGTTTAGGAGCGGATCTGATTCCCAGGACGGATACAGCAATGTTGTTCTACTTTCATTCACATTGTAGGATTGAGCACGTGCTGCATTCATGTGGTGTCGGAAATATGGGAAAATGAGTCGGAACAACAACTTAGAATCATCAACGTGTTGTTTAAACACGGAGCAAAGAAAATACAGTAAATCTTCTTTGTAGCGTCCGTGTAGTTTCCACATTATGACTTTAGAAACTCGGGAAAATCACTGAAGTAGTCTCACTCTGTCTCCGCTACCCGAGTGCTACCCGAGTCCCCGTGTGTATCTGTGTTTTTATGCGTCGTACAAGCTACCGGATGCCTAAATTTACCTCGGGATCAATAAAGTATGTAGAACTATTTATTGATGCCACGATCACAACTTCTGTAACGAGCGAGCGAACACTCCCACCCACATTAATACGATTAAATCACCTTTTTTCTCCCCGGGGGCAGTGGGGACGCTGTATGTGATCACTCCCAACTCCTTCTTCTCTGGTTTAACCTTTTTCTAAAAGAGAAAGAAAGCAGCGCACAACACATGTGATCAAGCGACCTTTAACCTACGCAAATAAATCTTATGTTGTCGATATAGTTTTTCAAGTTGTATTTGTAAAAGATAAGTAGCCATACCTCCGCCTGTGGCTGAGTCTTTTTCTTCGCCTCCATGTCCTTCTTCTGCTGGAACTTTTCCAGCTTTTCTCTCTTCTTAGCGTCCTTCTTCAGCTGGGCTTCGGTCTTCGGTGGGCCTGGAGGAGGAAACGTGAAGAACATCACAATACTGTTTACACAAACAAAAAGGAAATACTCATGAACTGTGCCACAGGACTCCCTGACCATTTGCTGCGTCTTCAACAGCAGGACCGGCAGATTTAACATCTGCAGCAGCAGCAGCAGCTTCATTCGTCTTCGGTGGAACTGGAACCATCTTCTCACAAAGACTGATCTTCCCCAACACCTTCAGGAACTGTGGCTGATTTGTGCAGGTTGTGAACCACCTTGTAACATTGATCAAGACTTTCTTGTCTGATGGCTCCAACACCTAAAAAAGAAAAGAATATACTATGGTTCACTGATAAATATACTATACGGAGGGACGCAGCTATTTATCAGCCGATATTCAGCTTATTGACTTCCATCAGTGGCCGAAGTTTATCTGTCGTGTTGCATCAATTTCGCGCCAGCTAAATGTTGTTGTTTGCGGACGGACTCAGATTCTTACAGTATCTTTAGAAGTTGGTATAGGTACAGGTTAGGTAGGTGAAAGGCTTTTGAAGTAGTTATTTAAAAAATATTTCATTAAAATAAAAGTGAAAGAAGGCTATATTTAAGGTTTTTAATAGTTTTGTATGATTGCATTTATGCTCATTCAGGGAAGAATGACTGTAAAATAGTTCAGTTGTTTTTGTATAATGATGTGTCTTTGTATCCCTGGCACAGAAGGGAGATAAATAACAACAAAAACTAAATAAATAACAACAACAACATCGGCTATCTGCCAAATTGTTATCATTGGTATCGATGCACAATCGCTGCATCCCTGACTATAACACAGTCAGATGTCGACATGGCTGAGATTTCTCTAAATTTTCAGAATGCAGGGAAATGCTGAGAGAAGTGTTGCACCACGTACGTACATATTTGAAAGGGAGAAGAACGGCTGTAGCTACAGCCATATCAGCCAGGGTGACGCTCTCCCCCACCAAGAAGGTTCTTGGCTCCAGTGCCTGATCGAGAACTTTTAGAACACGAATCAACTCTGCACGGGAACTCTGCTGGAGCTGAGAAGGCACAACAAGACGTTTGAGAAGAAAACCTCACAAGAAAATAAAACGCACACATGTCCAAGTACACGTTTGGATACTCCCCTCACCTTCTTATCCACTCCTGTTATCCCCATCAGTGGGAAGACAACAGCACAGGACACCGGAGTGAGTTCATTGTCTGCAAAGCTGAGCCACTGCCACACCTGGCTCTGCTGCTTTGCACCTACACCAGCCCTCTTCCCCTGATTAGCCAGGTACCAGCCCACGGCACTGGCCCCGCTCAGGACTGAGCCGCCTTCCCCAGCGGCCAGCACCAGGGTCGGTCTGGAGCGGGCATTCAGGGATGCAGGAGGGTCCTCTGCGAGGGTCCGTGGGCGGGAGGAGGGACAAAACTCTGCAGCTATCAGAGCCAAAAGGCACCTGAAGTCATCAGGGTGAGGGGACGCGTAGAGAGTGGCCATCTCTGTTAGACACACAGACAACATGTATGTTGGGAACTGGTTTTGATTTGTGCAGATTTCTCAAAACAAAATATACCTGTCATGCAATCAAATACATTCCTGCCTGACAGTGGAGGAGAGGGTGTGTTTGCCTGTCAAACCAGTTCTGCAGTGTGACATTTTATGAAGTTAATTAGAGATGTGAGCTTTGTAAACAATGGTCTACATTATAGTTTCAAAGTGTCAGACAACGACTGTGTTAGCTGGTTAGAAATCTGTTTCACGTTCTGCAAAGCTCATCTCTGCCACCTGTCTAAGGCTGACGACAAGTCATTCAAAACAGGCTAGTTAGCTTTAGCTAATCACACAAACTAACTGCAGTTATTGTGAGTGCGTGCGGAGCTTTAGGCGTGTTCACGTGAGTAGCGGGTATTTTTAACCTCATTTTAAAGTTAGTGTTCACGAAACTCGTGGTTTTCTATTGAACAGTTATTGTAAGAAGTTATTCATACCTTAAAGTGAAACAGAAAGAGACGTCAGCTTAAGTTAGCATCCACAGCAGAGCCACATGAGTCCTCTCTGCGGTCTGATGCAACCAACGTGTTCCGGGTTTGATCAGCTGCTTCCGCCGCAAACCGGAAGTCGATTAAATGTTTTATTTTGTTTATTAATAATAATAAACAAACAAAAAAAAAGCAATAGCAATAACAGCAACAACCAGTGGTGGAACAATTCTACAAACAATAAAACAAATAAAGTAAAAGTATTAACATCACAATGTAAAAATATACATCAGAGTATTATCATCAAAATATTTCCAAAATAAAATAACTTGTGCAGAATTGCGCATTATTATAATTATATTATATTTGTTATATTAGAATACATAGGTTATTATATTCAATATTATTATAATCACATTGAGATACAAGCAGCATTTTAATATTGTGGCTCTTTATTTGAAATATTTTTATTGAGCCAAAGAAAAGATTGTCAATGCTCATTTCCATTTATATGAAAGAATAATAAAATGACATTCATGTACCTTCACAGATACAAAACAGATGGTATAAAAGATGAAGAATTTAGAGAACCTATAACAATGCGCAATGTCAAAACGTGAATCTGCAAAGTAACTGCTTACTACATCTCAGTTAATTCAGCGGCGTATAAAGTACAATATTTCCCCTGAAATGTAGAGGAGGATAAATAAAATAACATTAATAAGCTGGAACTACTTAAGTAAAATGAAGTATCCCAAAAAAAGAAATGTTGTGTATTTGTATCCATATTTTATATTTGGAAGGTTTTTATTTCATGATGTAAATATATTATTATATTATTGTGTGTACAGTAACAAATGTTGCTCTGTCTTGTTCTGATGTGGGGACACAATCATATACAAAGACAAAAACAATACGATATGCCAGCCTTCTCTTTTATTAAAATGTACATGTAAGCAAACATTTACTATAACAATTATCATACAAGAATTGTTTTGAATATAATTACATTCAAAAGCCCTGTTTGTGCACAGTGTTTCTTTTTAATCAGAGTGGGGTCACTTATCCCAGCAGCAGATTATTTGGACAGCCAGCCACAGTGAAGTGTAAGAAATGATTAATTCACTAAATTTGATTCAAAAACATATGGCTATCCTTCTATAGCAACTCTGGCATATCAACTGACATCAAAGTGAAGTAGTCCCTCCCTTTTTCACACTCTTATGTGCAAAAGAAATTTACAAACCAGAACTGGAGAAAATATTTGAAAAAGTTTTTTACTACTGATGGCTTCATGTGGACATTTCCTTCACCTTTCACTCGTGCCCAAAAGCCCCTCTCACTGCCCCAACGACCACATCCACCACCCCCATTACTAAACCCCCTCCCAGCTTGAACACATTACCCACCCCATTTCCACTTCTCCACACCAGCCTCCCTAACCCTCCACCTACAGCTTTCGCCTGCCCCCCCATCTCTGACATCACTGTTCCTACGTAACCCTCGCTCTGCTTCCAAACCCGCCCTCCGAAGAACTTGGTCACCCACCAAGTATTATCCAACACATCACCAAATATCCCCACGGTGTCTCCAGCCAGGGTCCCCACGCCAGTGACCCCTGTGTGGCAGTTGTTCAGCAGGGCCCCCAAGATGGAGGAGCAGCAGTAGTAGGCGCTGGAGAAGCAGTTTTCCCCGATACGCAGAAGCGTTTCTCCAGCCGAGCCCGTCCAAGACAAGAGGTCAGAGGTCAGGAGTTGAAACAGCGAGAAGGTCTCTCCAGGCAGGGCAGTTAGAACCCCAAGGTCTTCCTGAAGAACGTACGACACCTGAGTCACAAGACAAAAAAATCAGTTTTTTAAGTGAGATAAAAACATGTAAATAATAAAATGACAGAATGACCTGAGGGCATGTGAGGAGTAAACACCTGCTGCAGGGTACACTGGCATGAGGAGATTTAATAATCAACGCTAATAAAAACAGAAGAGTTTCTCTACACATCGACTACGCCAGGGCTTCTCAAACTTTTTCAGACCAAGGGCCACTTAACCAATAAAAAGAAAATTTCAAGAAAATTAAGTTTTTTTTCACTTCCAAGCTTTTTTCATGAAAATGAAGGTATTTGTTTCTACTTAAAGCTTCTTCCGTGAAAATTAAGTTGTTTTTTTTTACATTTAAGCTTTTTTCATGAAAATTAAGAATTTTTTAAAATATTTTTTTCCATTAAAATTAAGTATTTTGACATCCAAGCTTTTTTCATGAAAAAAATTAGTATTTTAAGACATTCAAGCTTTTTTCAAGGAAATTTAGCTTTTTTTCACATCCAAGTTTTTTTCATGAAAATCAAGTATTTTTTTAAATACATTTTTTTCATGAAAATTAAGTTTTTTTTGACATTCAAGCTTTTTTCAAGAAAAAATTTTGTATTTTTTCACATTCAAGCTTTTTTCAAGAAAATTTAGTTTTTTTTGACAGCCATGAACCATATCATCCTTATCCTCCAGTATTTTGTAATTGCATAACTACTCGTAATTAGCAAGTATTTTGCGTGTAATTGGTGAAATTAAAGGTTCACATGACACGTTTAAACATGACGTTGACGCATCGATTTTGAATATTCCCTTGTGAGACTTATGGAAGAATATTACCTAAATGTCTAAAAGGTTGAGTAACTTGTATCACCTGTCCAGGGAACTGTGTGACTGTGGAGAATACAGGCCGCAGCGGAGCTTTGAGGATGGACAAGGCGGTGGAGAGGACAGAGACCAGCATGCTGCTGGAGTTAGTGTCAGTCTCTTGTTCATCCACAGTTTCATAGTTAGCTAAGGACTCAGGAGACTCTGATTCGACGGCTTTTGAATGCGTCCCGTCACGTTGTTTTTCAACGCTACCTTCCGAACCAACCTCCTCTTCCTCAGTGGCAGCTGAACCAACTTCCTCTCTTTTAGTGGCAGCTGAACCAA
>CALSCE010009506.1:15776244-15808044 GCA_943593645.1 Bovichtus variegatus | reverse complement strand
AGTGGCAGCTGAACCAACTTCCTCTCTTTTAGTGGCAGCTGAACCAACTTCCTCTCTTTTAGTGGCAGCTGAACCAACTTCCTCTCTTTTAGTGGCAGCTGAACCAACTTCCTCTCTTATAGTGGCAGCTGAACCAACGTCCTCTCTTTTAGTGGCAGCTGAAACCACCTCTTCTCCTTCAGTGACTCCATCAGCAGTGTTTGAATCTACATCTTTGGCTCCTGTGTTTTCACCAGTAAGACCTGCATCCAGCTCCTCTATGTTTCCAGGGAGCCCCTCACCGTGCAGACCCACTCTGATTCCAACGGTGTCCCCATCTGCTCCTCCACAGCCCTCTGAGAACAGCTCTGCCACTCCTAGCACTTCCTCTAGCTCCTTAACGCTCACTTGCCTCTCCCCTTCCCCTGTCTCTCTGATTAACCCCACACTGAAGCCCCTCTTCCCCTCTGGGACAGCGCAGCACACTGCAGACCACAGCGGCTCCGTCTGACACTCCTCGTCTCCATCCTCAGCCGCCCCGAGACCTCCTACGCCGGTCAGGATGTACAGATCCCCCCCTAAAGTGCTGCACTGGGGAGTGATGCTTGACTGGACCAGTGCTGTGAATGTTGAGTCCCAGTGTTGAAGAGATGGATCCCCGGCTCCTCTGAGAAGAGCTGGTACTGCCACGTTAATGTTGTCTTCTTCTTCCTCTGTCTGGCACAAAACATCATCAGAACCACATGTTAAAGTATGAGTGCATCCGCATCCATGCAAGTGTACACTAGTTATACCCCTGTATTATCCTGAATATATTTCAGATGATTTTCTTTTAAATATGAACCATTACATTTATTTATTTTTTTTAATTTGGTATTAAATTTGTCTTTATAGTATCTGAAAAATAGGACATGTAAAATGTATTGTTCCTGTTTGACTGTCCTGTTCTGCAAGTGGTCTCTGATAACTGTGTGTTGAAAGGTTTAAGTTTGACAAAGATCATTTCTTAAACAGAAATCCAGCTTTGTGGGTGGTTTATTGGCCACTTACAAATGCTGTTATCTGCTTTTTATATTCTGTTTATTCCTTGTTCAAATGCAGGGACTTGCAGTAAGTTACAAGAGCTGACAGTTTACAATGTTTTATGTGATGATGGAAAAAATACTCAAGTAATAATCAAAAAACGATATGTTCCTTTACAAGTAAAAGTCCCGCATTCAAAATCATACTGAAGTAAAAGTATTTTCCACAAAATATGCTTTTTTTAAAAAAGCTTTTGATATCAAGTATCAAAAGTACTTGTTCTGTAGTTTAGTCACAGGTTTATTACACAAATGTGTATTTATTTTTGGTACTTTTATTTCTAATCTTTGCTTTTATGTGTAATGACTCTGAACTGCAAACATCTCAAATACATATCTGCAAATTCTTTTGTAAAAGGTCACAATCCAAAAAAGTTGGGAACCACTGGTTTAATTTTTAACATTTTAGCTTATCATATTTGTTTGTAAAGTCTTTATCTGAAAAGTAGCTAAGAAGTTTATCTCTCAGATAAACATAGTGCAGTAAAAAGTACAATATTTTCCTCTTAAATGTGATGGAGTAGAAGTATAAAGAAATATTCAGGTGCCTCACAGTACTTGAGTAGATGTAATTAGTTACTTTCCCCCACTGATTTTGCTTGCATGCTGTAATACCAATCTGTGATTTTGTACTGTACTTTTTTTTAAAATCCATAATTCAACAACAGATGGTGCGGCTTTAAACTGCACGATAGATGCGTCCTTACCACAACAAGCTCTCCCCCCTCCTCTCCTTCCTCTCCTTCCTCCTCTGTCCCTCCGTGGCTGAGATGGAAGGCCGAGTAGACAGTCGTGTCACAGGTCGGCTTGGACAGAGAGGCGAACGCCTGTCCCCCGGGCAGCCTGTGGCAGAGTGAGCGCAGCAGCGGCCCCGCAGAGGCTCCCCGAGGAGGCGTCTGTCTGTAGAAGCAGTGGCTGCAGAGGCTGAAGTCTGGCTCCGAGTTGTCCTCAGCTGGAAGAGACAGGCCCGGGCCCAGCGCCGCCAGCAGCCAGACAGCCGCAGCAGCTGCACTGACAGCAGCAGGACACAGCATGGTGGTGGTGAGCTCAGCAGATCCCCCTCTCTCTCCCTCACACACACACTGACACAGAGCGAGAGGGAGAGGCTTGTAAATTATCCAGTGCTTTCCGTATATAGATGGGAAAGATAAGGTGGCCAAGGTTGGCAGCTCGTTGTTTTCTCACTCCCTCCTTGTTCTCTCCTCCAGTTTGTGTCCAACCATGTCTGTCTTCTTCTAAAGTCAGCCGTACTCTGAGAGGATCTGTATTGCAGGCACAATCTTGCTTACTCCTTCATTTCCCTTTCCCTGACAACCTCGCCCCCTCTGTCAGTTCCACCCTCTCCCACTCTCCCTCCGGCTGTATAGTACCTCCACTTCACCCCACCCTCTCAAGCGCTCTATGGATACACCTTTCAACTCCCATTGCTGTTAAGTACACAACCAAAGCACACGCCCATCGAAAGCTGCCAATTACCTGCAAGTCTACATTCCGAAACAATGGTCGTCGTACAAGCTTAGTCCCGTGAATGACACACTCTGGTTGTCCATTATTCTCAGTAAAGCACGTTCCTGAAAGGGCTGATTATGTGTCAAGTCAAATAGCTGCTGTGAAATTCTTTCATTTCAAGCAGGACTTCTCACTTGAACTCTAGGTAAAAATGTGAGTTCTAAATTTAACAATGCCATCCTCATTAAAGCGTAATCCTGACAGCGTCAAGGGCACGGGTCATTGTCTCACCCAGAGTGCAGCGATTCTTGAATTCTTCCACTTCCCAGACAAAACACATTCCCTTTCATGCTTCGCAGATTGCAGCTTCTTTCCTTGACATTGGAAACTTGCCTGTTGAGACACGACGCTGGCACTGACTGTTCTTTACAAAATCATTATGTGGCAAAAAAAGAAAAAAAAGAGCAATTTGCATGTCATCTGATCAACCCTGTGCATGAGTAAGAGTGGACAGAAACATGTCTCGCTCTCTTTTTGACATCTAGAAGAGTTCAAGTTGCTTAAGAGTTCTGGCTTTAATAACAGTATCATCGTGTTAAACAACATGTGCAATAACAAACATGAGCTCTGCTTACATTAGCTTTAGTGCAGTGAATGTTGTCAGTACACAGGTTCTGCATACAATAAGTATTCTCACAGATTGTAACATACCTCAGTGACTCTGGAATGAGTTTTAGGGTGTGATGCTTTGGGTTGGGCCTCAAGTCTTACTATACAACGCTACATCGAAGATGGTGCAATGAGACATATTTCTTTCTTTAAACGTACAGCAACCTTTTTCTTTCTCTTCTTTTTAAAAAGGTAAAATGGTCTCCGTAGCAGAATCTGTGAATAAAAACCCGACACACAATTTAACTTTAAACAAAAAGCCTTTAGTCACCTGAAAGGATAACGATTTGCATTTTATTCTCTGACACACACAATGTGATAGGTGCAAAAAGAATACATCTCAATTAACATGGAGTAGCTTTGACTTTTGACATTGTGTTTTTAAAAAAAAATGAACATAGTAGAAGTACAAATGACAAAACTGCCTGTAACTAGCAAAGACGTAACATTACAAAGATCTATACCGCACTGAAACAGCTTTAATGCAGCGCAGTATTTATGCAAAACAAAAGCTCTCTTTGTGCAGGACACACCTAGTCTTAGTCAGTTTGTAGATTGTTGGACTGTTTAGACAAAAAAAAGAAATCTGCAGGCAGCTTGAAACTGTTAAAGTAATCCAATCATCCAGGGTGGATTGTTCTTAAAAGCTTACAAACTGTTATTCTGTCACAGATATAATTCTCAACATAATATCTGAAAAACCACATTTATCTGGGAGATATTTTTGACAGTGACACTGCAATTAAGCAAAAGCCCACAGGGGGAGTTGTGAATGTGTACTGGGCTGCTGAATACAGAAAGTACATTCTGTCTTTCACTCTCTCACACACACACACACACACACATGCAGATGTACAAACCGTCCATCCATTGCTTATAAATACATCTAAAACACACACACACAGACACACACACTCGGGCTCACTCATTAGGGATGTCAATGACCAGCTCAGCCTCGTCTCCCTCCCCTCTGTCTTCATCTCCTCTGTCGCTGTCTCCGTCGCTCTCTCCCTCCTCCTCAGCTGCATCTCCACTAAGCATCTGTCTGGGAACCCAGCTGAAGGGGCTGCTGGCTGCCGGAGGGGCCGCAGGGGCTGATGGGTAATTAGCTGCCATTGGGGCAACAACCTGAGAGGAATTCCAAATAGAGCAAAAAATATTAGGAATGACAAAAGGGATGGAGATATGATGAAGGAATGAGGGGTATGGATGGATGACTGCATCACAGATGTACATTTATATGGATTTAAGGCCATTTCAGCATAGTGTTAAACTTAAAATGGGGACTGAATTTTTCCACATCAGTGTCCTGAAATGTAATTATTACAGGTTGTATTAAAGTTTATCAAAACGTGTCAGCAATATTGTGCAACAAGGTAAAAATAACCAATATAGAGTCTTGGATTCATATTACTTCCTTGTTCTTATGCTTATATTCTGTGACCAAGACATAACCTACTGGAAATGGCCTCATGTGCCATCTAATATAAATGGCACATTCATATATGTGAGAAGAAAGCAGTATATATCTGCATCATTATTATTATCATCATCTTATTTCCCCCTTTCCTCTCTCACCTTCCCCGTTGTCTCTCTCTTGTTTTTAGCCGTCTTTGTTTTTCTCTCTTTCTTCATTCGTTCAGCTGGAGGAGCCAAATATTCTGGTGGGAAGGGCAACTGCCCAACACACACGCAGGCCCCAAATTGCCAAATAAACACAGGAACACACATGCGCACAGGCAATTTACAAGACAGACGACACACACAAAAACACAGGAAAAAAAAAAAAAAAAAAAAAAACACAGAAGAATGAACAATGCAAGGACAGTAAAGCCAATATAAGAAAAATAATTAGAGATAAAGAGATAAAAAAAAAAAAAAAAAGAAAACGTATGAGTAAAATGACAAAACAATCAAATCATATAAACAATGCCAAATCAAAACAGGGATTATGTTTACTGATGAGGAGATGGCAGCGGCAGCAAGTTACTGTTGCTGGCCGCACTAAGATTTAAGAAAGGGAGATGGAAACTCACAGTGTTGAGGTAGGGTCCGGAGCCCGAGGACTGTAGGGGGTTTACACCAGGACGGGACAGCAGGGAGAGATGAGGGGAGGATGATGAAGGAAGACACGCCCCGGGACTTCTTCGCCTGAAAGGAGTATATGAGAAATTAAGAGAAGCGCAGTGTGGCAGCAAGAGCATTCACAGCGCAAAGCGTTTAGTCCACATTAGTCCATTTGGTTCACTTGGCCACACCGAGTCGGTTAATTAAAAAAACAAATGCATAATTAGCCCACACTAATCCATCATTTTTCCCAGCCAAAAAAAATAAATGTTTCCCAGAGTGGATGAATTTGAAAACGGCAGCGTCGTGTTTTAGTGGTCATAAATAAAATAAAACCCGACAATTCCTGAACAGTCACGCTTAGCAAAAAATAAGAAAGGAGACACGAGGAAAATTCTTACACAAGTCTTAAATTCACACACAAATTTAAGACTTGAATTTAAATACTATGTTGCTACATTTACACCTAGACCCCTGAAGTCACTGTATTTTTAAAGGTTGCAACTCTATACTCTCCATGATGTGTGCATTGTACCGGGGTTATGCTTACTACAGGGCGTTTATTTCTGTTAAAACGGTCAAAATGTCCAAAAAGTCAAATGTTACATGTTCACGTTTGGGTAATTATTCTTAGAACAAGCAGCCGTGGCTGTTCAACATAGAACATAGTGAATCCCACAAGTGGAAACGTGGGTGTTGACCTACTGAAAGTTGAACTGCTATAATTATTCAAGAGTTACCCCGAGTCAGTGGGTCTAATTCCTTAATGTTGTGTTGCAATGCTCAACTTACTTCTTAGCTCCATCTCGTTCTCGTTCCCTCTCCCTGGGGACTTCTCCTTCACTATTTTCTGAAGAAACTGTTGCATCTGAATCTGGAACACAAGACAAAAAAATAACATTAAAATCAACCAAATCAAACAGTCGATTGGTTACAATTACAATTACAATTACAATTAAAGCCTGCCACAGTTAAATAAACACTCGACACTTTTAGGAGAGTTTTAACTACCTGAGGAGTCTTCATCTACTCTCTCATACTGTAGAAGTCTGTCCAGAAGGAAGCTAGAAAACAAGCGAGTGATATCGTTACGTTCTGCACACACGTAGTGTTTAACACAATGTGATCTTACCTTCAACGGCGGATCATGCTCTTATATTTCTTTTTATTGACCAAAATGAGTCGGTGTTGTTTCTTCAATAGGTTAACATAAGATAAGATAGAACTGTATTCAGCCCGAGGGAAATTATTGTGCAACAGTTGCAATACACAGTAGGGAAGATGTACAAAAATGTACAAATAGTGCATAAAATAAGATGAGCTGAGATGGTGTAAGGTGCAATATTAAGGTGCAATATTCAACAAGATGAGGTAAGGTGCAGTATTTGGCAAAATAACAACATAAATAAAAAAGAAGAAGAATTACCAAACCAAACTAAGTATGAAGAGGGGAGTAAGCTACATATGAACCTAAATATAAAGGCGAAGCCCTCGATATTACATAAGAAGACCTTGATGTCCATCTTTGGGGAACTCTGTATACCAGCTAGAATCACTATAAATGTTGGTTTTAGCCTCACACATAGTCCATATTCTGTTACAGTGGATAAGACAAACCAGCTTCTACTACATCCTGACTAAATGCTTGTATGTCTTTAGAAAAGATGACATATTCCTGAGAGGTTCATCTGCCACTTTCTACAAAATAGGACCCTAAATGCAGCTTGAGCATCTTTTTATTTACTTTTTGTTTGTGTCTTATTTAGTTGTTTTTCTGATAGATTAGGATGAGGCGTGAGAGGAAGGTGTTGCTTTATATGTGGTGTTTTAACACAGCTTTGTTCTTTTACTGGTTTATTAACACATACGAGGGGAGATATACGAGCTCACCTTTTGTCTCTGGAAACTTTGAGAAGTTTTCTCTGTGATCTCCTCAGCTCCTCCTGAAAACATTCCTGTTCCTGGAAAAAGCGAAAACCAGCACAGATAACGAGACATACGCGTGTTAGTAAAACACTAATATACTGACACGTGATGCTTAAAGACGGACTGATCACGCGCAGAATATTTGAACTCACATAAACAAGAAATTTTAATTTGCGTTTGAGATTTTTGTATTTCCGCTTGTAGTCAACTTCGACGTCCGCTTGGCCGTTCATCTCTGAAACAAAGCACATGATGAAACAATCCCCGCTGCCACCTGCTAACAGTTGTATTAATACACTTGATAAAGGTGAGTTTAGCAACACAGGCGGCCTGTGAACCGACACAAGAAGCTACTTTATGCTAAGCTAACCCTTAGCTAACGTAGCTAGCTCGCTAAATGTACAGAGCTGCCGGTCTCACGGACCTCTGAAAGTATACAAACATTTATTTTAAATGTGCAAACATGCTTTCGATTAAAAGCGAGGCTATGTTTTATTGTTATTGAACCCATTAGTACCTCTTGCTTGAGTCTGTCTGTGCGACATGCTCTTGTTTACGTTCGTGACGTAGATTGTTTTCTTCTTCTTCTACGGATTTAACGGCGGTTTACAAGCAGCCTCCAGGTGCATTACCGCCACCTGCCGCTTCAAATGTGTTTTACACTTTTATATTGAGATCTGAATTCTGTCCTTCAGAAGCATTTGTCATCATCATTCATCACATTTTTTTGGAAAGTAGGTTTTCACATAAAAAGGAGTTGCTTTGGTGTGTTGATGCATAACATAAACATAGCAAGAGAAATGAAATAAAACAATTAAACTGAGTTATTTTTTTTATATTAGTTGTAAAAATCAAGAAATATCGAGTAGAAGAAAAGAAAATTACAATAAAAAAATGTGAAAATATACTGTAAAAATATTGACAATATCTGAATTAAAATGAAAGAGCTGTGCAGTTTCAGGGAGGTTGTTTTCTTTGGACTTTTTTTTTTTTTTTAGATTGACTCAAAACATACACATCACAAACGATACAACGTTCTAACAATTAATCAACATACATACGTAATATAATACACACAAATGTGTCCTGCCATTTCAACCCCCTTCCAAACCAATATACTAATACATCTAAACAAAATGAGTCATAAACTTGGTGACTTTCCTTTGACTTCCACTGTACTACAATGTGTATTAGTTTAAATAAGTTTTCTTTCCCTTCGTTCTCCTTCTTTTTTCTCTTCACCGTTACTATTTAATTAATTAATTTAATTACATTTTTAATTGTGACATTAGGTGCTTTTCCACTGTCGCCCATGTTTCAGTCTGTCTCATTATTTTGCAGTTTAAAAGCTTATTTTCCAACTTGAGGCCTGACTCTGTTGTAATGGTGCAATTTGATTATTTGCACTATTCTTGTTCAGTATGGTTCCATAAAGTAAAAAGGCTTTTCAATCCTACAATTTGCTTTTGTATTAAAGCCCTCAACATTAAAACTAAAAGACAGTTCCTTAAGTTCAAATTGAAGAGCCAACACTGATTTACTGCTGCTTTGATCCTCAGTCAGGAATTTCTGCACATGCTTCCACGTCTTCGAGCAGTGGGCCTTTGTGTCCTCCACCTGCCGCATACTGTAGTGCACTCAACCCCGGCTCTGCACAGTCACTTGCCAAGACCCGGTGCCATGAATTATAGATGATGAACATTTGCAGAGATGAGTAATGCTGCTTCAGTGCACATACACGTAGCCAGACCCCCGTGTGTGTGGAGTATGATGTGGGGAGACATGCAGAGACAAAGAAAGAGGCAAAGATATAAAAGGTTTAGATAAATGAACAGACCTGAGGCAGATAAAAACAAAAAGAAGAGAAGAGGCTTGTGGCTGGGAATCAGATATGTACTTCTAGAGGGGAAAAGAGCAGAAATGCTGACTGCATGTTTAGAAACAACCCCCCCTCTCAGACAACATGAAACCCAGCAGGGATAACTAAGCAGCATCTTTTAATGCAACTAAAGCAAACACTGTAATATCTCATAGTGGCCGCACTGGATCCTCTCACACTCCCAGACATTGAGAGAGCCACCTTGCAAAAATAAACGCATTGTCTACCTTCCAGGCAAAGAAAGCTGTCGATATGAAACGCAATATCTGCCTCTCAACACCGGCAGATTCTTCTTTGATTCCAAAGACGCTGGCAGACAGAAATAGACTCTTCTGTGTCTGCAGCCATAAATCGCTGCTGCCAGCTAAACAGACAGCCCCCCCTGGCAGCTAAAGTCATCTGCCTCCCCTCCCCTCTCCGCTTTACCCTCAGTGGATCCATATATTCTCAAGTCAGGCTGTGGACACTGATCTGTGCTTGTCAATACGTTTTCTCCTGTTCATTTTCTGCTTGGATGTATGTCCGTGTTGCTCTATTCGATGTGCTCTGCCTGTTGTTGTCATTGTGCTGGCATGTGTGTTCTACCCCCTCTCTCTTTCTCTCCCTCTCTCCCTCTCTCTGTATTGTTGTGTCCTCCGATCTGTCCCTCCCTCTTACTCCGTCCATCACTAATATTGCACTTTGCTCAAGAGCTTTCTCGATTTCTATATTGTCCAATTTGCAGTTACTGGAATGTACCAAAACCACACCACAGACACCAACAACAACTGCAATAAAAGAATTCTCTGTGATCACAAGGTAAGCGCCATGTTTTACACTTTCACCTGCTGCTGTATAGAACTGCTGACACCAGAAACATTGTCTCTCAATGTCACTGTATTCATTTGAAAAGTTCATATTTCACAGGCTCAGTTTGCAGGATATTAAATCAGTAACGTTTCTGTTCCACGTGTACTTTTTCTCCAATTCTCTGACTCCTGTGCTTGTGTGTGTGTGTGTGTGTGTGTTTTGTGTGTTACAGGAAAAGCTTATCCAGGCTATTAAAAGAATCAAGCACGAGGTAGACGAGTGCAGGGAAGCAGAGTGTGAGACATACATACAGTCCTTGCAAGTGGAGGTACTGTTGTTGCATTATTAATCCTTATCTTTTTCAAAAATACGTTCTTTTCATCAGGGGTTTAACCAAAAACTACATGTATATATTTATAACAATTCAGCTGAAGCCAGTTTTGAAAAGGATTATCCATATCATCACATTCACACAATTGATTTGTAGTCAAACGGAGGCTGAATTGATAATCATCAATCTTTCCCCTCCACGTCTTTCAGGGCAGTTTTGAATCCCTGGAACGAGATGTCAGATCCGAGTTTCAGAACCTCCACCGTTTCCTGGATGAGGAGGAATGTAAGGAAGTGGAGCGGCTGAGGAGGGAGAGACAGAAACAAGTGAAGCAGCTGAAGCAAAGAGAGAAGAAAATCGCAGAGCAAGGCAGAGACCTGGAGAGAGCCATGATGGTGCTCAACAGCAAACTGGCTGAGGAGGACGGTCCTCAGCTGCTCAAAGTGAGGAAGAGTTTTCACCAAAGGAGAAGCACAGAACACACAGAGATTAAATCTGATGAATATACTGTAACTATACAAAGCTGGAGAATAGTTTGGACATAAAACATTCTGGAAACTTGCACGACAGAGGGCCACACATGGGTTTATCCAGGGTCACTGTGAGCATTCCCCTTGGCCTGGGATAAAATTATACATACCACTCGTGACTTGTCAAAATAACTGTCTATAATTGCTGCTCCTGTTTGAGCTTAGAGCTGCTGGGAAACAATGTGACTGTGCAGGTTTACATCAAGAGCTGCAGTTCTGCGCCTCTTCATCGGCACTCATTCGATTAATTATGGACATTGATTGGCTAAACAGTTGACTTTCCTGGTTTTGAAAGTCAAAATCAATTTCTCATTTAAAAGTGAAAGGACAAAAGGAAGTGGACAGATTAGTCAGCAAACAGGAATGGGCAGAGCAAGGCGGTCTGGCTGATGTCACAGCCTGCGTTTGGAGTCCAAACGAAAGTGATCATGAACGTGCTATACATTATTATTTTCACCAACGTTCCTTAAAATGTTTCTCTCATTGCAGGAAATTCAAGACCTCATAAAAAGGCAGGTTTTCTCCACCTAACTGTTTTTTCTCTCTCCACCGTTTCCCCACATCTCATTAATCTCGTGTGCGTGTGCATGCTTGCCATTTCCTCTCATTTCTGCACATCAATCCACCTCCATAACCCTCACTGTGGTGTGTCTACCGGGTCCATGTTGTACCATTCACCATCCAGTCCTCCCCTTCTTCCCATTTTGTCCAAGCAGGTCTCAGGTGCGGTATGTTCCTCCAGCGAAGGTGGACACTGAGGTGCGCTCTGGCCAGTTTGTGGGACCCATACAGTACAGGATATGGAAGCACATGAAAAGCTGCCTTTACCCAAGTATGTTCGCACATGTCATTTGGTACAACACATGCAAAACAACAAGAAAGCCCCCCCTTACTTAATCCCTATTTGCCTACAGATATTACACCAATGACCATTGACCCTGAGACAGCCCACCCTAACCTGTCCCTGTCCCAGTCCTGCACCTCAGTGTGGTACGAGGAGGATAAGGACACGAAGCATTGCCAGGCCAACCCACAGCGCTTCCACTATTATTACTGTGTGCTTGGCCATCAGAGCTTCACCACGGGACGACACTACTGGGAGGTGGAGGTGGGACGTAAGACGGCGTGGAGGCTGGGCGTGGCACGAGGAGATGTCCCAAGAGGGGAGATGGATGCTACTGGCACTTCCAGCGGCATCTGGACTCTGGCCCTGAAGGACGGATCTGTCTTCGCCTGCACAGACCCACAGCCCGCCAAGGTCAACGTATCTGCCCGTCTTGTCCGCATCGGTATGTTCTTAGACTGTGAAAAGGAGGAGGTGTCTTTCTACAACGCTGTTACCATGGGGGCAATCTACACGTTCTCCATGGGAACAGTGGAGGTTCCTCTGTTCCCCTTCTATAACCCGTGTGACGCAGATGATGGGAAGAACGTGGCAGCCATTAAGATCTTTAACCCTTCTGTCTGACGAGGGATTTACACACAGATTGTTCATTTAATATTACATTTAGAGCTGAAGAGATGAGAAAATGAATTGGCAAATCATTTTTAATTATCAATTAATTGTTTGTAGGAGAAACGTTTCGAGCTAAAATGGGAAACATTTGCTTTCTTTTGACTGACATTAAAATAGTTTTTCAAACATCACTGCACATGTTGGGACATTTCTCCTTATTTCCTGACCTTTTATAGACAAAATGATTAATCGATTGAGAAGTTTGAGATTAGTTGCAGCTCTAATTATACAATATACTTACAGCTTGCTAAAAAATACTGTAAATAAAACATGGCTGCTACTGTAACCACACTTTTCTCGTCTGTTTCGAACGCTCATCGTCTTTTACGGTGGTTACTTCAAAGTTTGATGAAAATAAATGGGGTCAAACATGATGCTTCAAATGAATCTTGGACTGATGTATTTGTAAAAGAGTTAAGGAAAACAAAGCAGTGGGGGGGAAGGTTGTTATCCGCCGCCGGCCCGGAGCTTCAGGGTCCACAGAGTGTTAACAGCATTGTGACGTTACCTCTGGGCTGACTATAAATATCTGTTGTGCCTGCTTAGCTGGGATGTGTCCTGGCGAGGATAGTGAAGCTGGTATTAGTGGCACGTGGGGGCCTGAGGGGTGAGAAAGTGGCGCGTGACACTCAGAAAAAATGATGGCTGACATTGAGTGAGACGACTCCCAGAGATGGAACAGACAGCTGTCTGAAGAGGAAGAGGACGAAGAGGAAAACAAAGACAACGGGACAGCAAATGTCATAATCACTTGTTTATTCTTAGTATTCCTTTAGACATGAAATAAAGAAAAAAAAAAAGAAAAAAAATAAAGAAAAAAATTCTTTACAAAACATCTGTGTGAAGTGTTGTTGTGCAAAAAGGGAGTACAGAGAGAACATGTGGGATGTCACACCACACACCCAGGCCAGAACAGCAGAAGTAAACAGGAGATCAGGGCAGAGACGACTCACATAGTGCAAGAAGCGCCAGTGGTATTAAAAGCAGCGGGTTATCAGAGGTGGGTGTAACACCGGATCGATGTAATAACCTTAATCCCACGAGACTGAGCCTTCTCTGAGATGCTGGTACCGTGTAAACCAAAGGCTTGTCCCGCCTCTCTCACATCCCTACTCACTCTGGCTGGAGTGGCTCGGCTTTACAATCACTGACAATATACTGTACAGTAGTGGCGGTGCACAGAAAATGCTTTATTAATCTCTCGTCAAACGCTCACCGCGACATAAAGCCGGTGGCGACTCACACCAAGCGTTTTCATTCATCTGCCGCTTTCATGAAGTCACTGACGGACTCTGTGCCACAGACGGGATTAATGAAATGGAAAACACCCTCACTTACAAACAGAGCGCACTCAGCACTCCTTATGCTACTAATAGTCATCTGGAATAACCTGAAACCATAATCATCACAATATATCTCCACACATGAGCACATCACAGGCCAGTGGTACCACTTTGTTCAGTCAGGTGTGCAAACAGCTTCCGTGAATACCCGACCTATTGAGAAAAAGGTGCCGTCAGGAGCGTCGGCAAAATGACAGAACACAGGCCAACTATACGTTTTAGGCACTAAACAAAGACAAGAGTCACTGAAATATCTCAAAGTTACAATATCTTTTACAATATTCTGTGGCTTTAAACACATTCACACTCATGACTTGAACACAGCACTTGTTTTCTTCACGTTGCGGGATGGATAAAGCAGGCGCACGAAGACTTGGCTCACAACACACGGAGAAGCGCACACAAAGTACAGTCATGTCGTTCTGCACAAACTGGCTATGCATAGATTCAGCACGCACGGAAAACACTCATAGATCACTCACACTCGTACATAATGTGCGTCATAGGCAAAGGGAAACACAGAAACCCCAAACACACGATGGTGGCAACATGAAAACATCGCTCCTCTGGTCACACACAGACATAACTTGAGGACGATAAAAGCCAGTTTTCCATGTGGTGGGCATGCTGCATTCAGTGCTTTAAGTGACGCAGGTTAAACGTTTTAATACAACACGTAAATACTGTGAGAGATGCTGTGAGTGTCGTCAGGTTGGCATGGCAACAACAGCAGATAATTGATCTGTAAAGATCCAATATAGTCTTGATGGATTTTTTTTTTTTTTTACAATATTTGGTTCTTAAATTAGTTCAAGACGTTAGTGAATATTAGTGTATATAGTATATAGTACTGTATATGTTTTATATTCTGGATTTAAGGTTGGTGAGAAATTTTAAATTAGTTTTCTTCTTTATTATTAAGTATAATACAACAACCATTCTATACACTAGAAACATTCAGCCTTAAGGGGGTTAAACCGGCGTACACATGCAATATTTACAAGGCTGAAATGTGTGTGTCTGTGTGTATATGTGTGTGTAAAGACAATTGTTAGTATTGCCAAAATGTGTTTGTGGTTCCGTCACAGATCCAGGTCAGAAATGAGGCATTTGCAGTGTTTGACAACAGACTGCCTCTGACCGTGTGATGCTGTCTGTCCGTTCAACATCGAGGCCCCTTAATTGGTACGTTTTTTTTCAAAAGTTGATCTTAGTATCAAATCTGACATCTAAACCTACCTCGTCACGCGGTTCTTTAAAATGCTGACGTTTCGCCTGATATTAATTTACTTGTAAGAAAAATCTATTAATCAGGAAAGCTACCGAGAAACGTTCTTACATGTCACTGATCATTTGATTGAATTTTCAAGGCGGTCAGTTTGTGCTTCTCTCAAAAGTGGTATTTGTAGATGTCAGTGCACTGAGCCTGGACTGTCATTGGTTTTCCCATTAAAATATGAGGCAGATATGCGTTCTGTGACACTAAAATGTATCTGCACCCCTCCTCTGTACCATACAGGAGTTTTTCAACAAAGTGTTGACTAAACATCCACATAGATGATGCTGTGGCACTGATAAAGGCCTCAATGGAGTAATTTGGAGCCATTAAACATGCAAGACATAAATGGTTAAGCATTTGCCAAATTTCAGAGGGCCAAAGACACAGGAACGACTCTGTCACTTCCAACTTCTAGTTTGAATTTGAAATAAATAATAAGTCTTTATCCCAAAGTCTAAAATACATATTTCTCCCCTGACTTTAAGTGCTATTTATCAATCTGGATTGTTCTGTGAGTTGCAGAGTGTTGGAGGTGTCGGCCTTCTCTCGAACATCATGGAACTAGACGCGCTCGGCTTGTTGTGCCAAAAAATCCATAAAAAAACCCTCAACAGCGATATATACTGTCTGTCTCTCTCCAGAAATCATGACCCGGTTACTCGAGATAATCCACAGACCGTGCTGTGAGCAGATTCATGTCGGAACTATTTTCTTTCTCCCGAACTACACCCGCAAACGGATTCACAGTGCAGAAGGAAGCGTGCATCTGGGTAGAATAATGACGCACTGTGATATGGTAGAAAGAAATGAATTCCTCCAGCAAACTGCTCACAGCAAGGTCTGTGGATTATCTTGAGTATCCAGTTCAGGATTTCTGGAAGGAGACATTGCTGTTGAGTTTTTTAAATATATTTTTTTGGCACTTTGAGAAGCGCCTCGTTGCATTATAGTGGCGAGAAGGCCCGACCTCTCTCTATGGCCGATACCTCCAACACTAGGCAACACACACGAAACAATCTAGACTGATGAGAAACACGACAGGCAGGAGGAACAATATGACTTCTTTTGTTTTAGGGTGAACTGTCCCTTTAAGTGGTTAAAAATAATGCCCAGCAAAGGAAAATAAAGAAAAGGATGAAAGAAAGAAAGAAGATGGATCAGGGAAGGGATGACAGACAAAAGAAAAGCCTGGAAATAGACGAGGAAGGAGGGATGAGGGAGGAAACAAGCGAAGCATGCTCCAACTATTTGACCTCACCAGACGCTCTCCGTCAGTAAAGAACCAACGTACAGCGGGAACATGGTGGTCCTATTAAGTGCCAGAGTTGATGCTGGCGTGAGCTTGCTATTAAACTGTAGGAATAATGGGGTTTTTATAGAGCCACGGGGAAATCCAGATCAAAGGCAGTAAAGTGGTGGATGCGGACTTGAGGGATCAGTCTGCAAAACACATTTTAATCATCGGCGATATCCACCGGGAGTCTCAGAGACTATAAATAGCAGGGTTAGTATTATTAGTTCAAGTTTTTCTTTCTTCTATATGTGATAATGTATTGCAGTTGTTTCTGAAGCCAGGAGGGTTGGCACAAGCGTACGACACCCAATGAAAAAGAACGTCATCGCGCGTGTGTGTCGGACTGAAAGTTTCATGCATTTTATATCCACATGCTGATAGAGGAACAAGCATTTTCGACGGGAGACAGTTAGGGTCAAATAAGGAACTCTAGTATATTCTTCTTTTCATGAAATGTTGTAAACCTTTATGGCATTGTGTTAGAAAAGACCTTACGTGGAGTTTTATCTGAAAACTCTGCAAAGGAATTCGTTTGCGGTTCGACAGTTTTACTATGAAGTTACCGAAAAAAAACGGCAAGGTGTAGCCTAAAATGTTTAACAATCAACAAGCCGCATTGGTTATGTGACATTTTTCTGAATAAGAAAGTCTCAAAGGTTATGTGTTAGTTTGTGAGTGAGATACCTTTATTAAAGTAATATTGTGTTCAGGCATTAGACATGTCAAACCGAAGTCCTCGCCCCAGTTTCAGTGGTGTCTTCATTATTTGGTCGGGGGTGTTCGATTGTCTACAGTGGTGGTAGATGGAGAAGATCTGAGGGGCTTCCCTTGGGTTTTTGCAGGGGCAGTTCTCAGGTGGTGGTGGTTGAATCCTCGGCCACGGCGCCGTCTGTGCCGGCACCGCTGGATTTCGGCTCCACTTCTGGGGTTTTAGGCGGAGCCGCTTTTGGGGCTCCGATAATATCGGCGTGATCTGGGCTTGTTTTGGAATCCGGACCCGGCTCAGGCGTGCCGTTGGTGATGGGTTCTGGTGTGGTGGGTTTTGGAGACTCGGGTGTGGGAGTCAGGGCGCTTTTACTTTCGGGTGTTGGAGTGGTGGCTTTCGGAGCAGGTGATTTAGGCTCCAGGCTCGGGCTGGGTGCAGGCTTTGGATCCGCTGGACTCAGACCAGCCTTGGGCTCGGGGCTCGAGGCTGGGCTGAGCTTAACATCGGCTGGTTTGGGCACGTCCAACTTTGCTTCCACTGGCTGATCAGGGGTTTTCTTGGTCTCGGGTGCTGGGTGGGCTTTAGTTTCAGCTACTGGACTGGACTTAATTTCCATAGCTGGTGGAGCGCTTGGCATGGACTCAGCAGCGGCGGCGGCAGCGGCAGGCGGTGGACTTGGTTTGGTTTCAGAGGCAACAGAGATGCTTACAGCCACAGAGTCGAGGTTTTGATCGGCGGCATCAGTGTCAGTGTCCAGTGGGAGGGCAGTGTTAAAGCCGACGCCAGAGTCACTGGTGTCGAGGTTACCGACCCCAACCTCTTTAGAGGAAACCTCCAGACCCTGAGTTCAAACAGACAACAAGGTGAGGTTTATTTATGCAACATTTCAAAGTGCTTTACAGAAGATAAAAGGATGTTAAGACAAGATCAAACAGACACAAGGCAATATAAAGGGATATAAATAGGGTTTTAAAAGAGTAAATTAAAATGGAAGGCAATAATAAGAGAAAAGGGAACTGAATAAAACAGGTCCCAGCTCAGCTACAGGGCAGTGCAACATACCAATGAATAGTCCAAAATTAAATTTAATAAGAGGCAGTGGCAAACAGAAACTTTCGAAGGACTTGATTTAAAAGAACGGAGATCTGGAGCACGTCTCGGATCCTCTGGGACTTTGTTTCAGATGTGCCGCTGCTTCTCTACCGCAGTTTTGACTCGGGACGTCCCAGAAGACCCGAGAGGTCCGGACGGTTCATAACATAGCAGCAGATCAAAAATCTATTTGGGCTCTAAACCATTCATTGCTTTATAAACCAACAGTAATGTTATAAAATGAATTCTTTGTCACAGAGGAAGCCACTGCAAAGATCTGAGACCTGGACTGATGCGATCCACTGTCTTGATGTTAGGACTCTAGCAGCAGCGCTCTGAATAAGCTGCAGCTGTCTGAACGCAGAAAACAGTATACAAGTTGAAACATTATTAAAAAATCTCAAAGACTCACTTTTAAGAAAGAAATATTCTGTGTCCTTACTTTAATGTCCACCTCTGTGCTCTGAGATTTCTCCGTATTGTCGGCCTGGGAGTGTTTGGATTCCTCACTGAGCTTAGTGATGTTCTTGACCACCTGTGAAGATGCACGCAGACAAACAAATAATCAATAATAATCAATAATCACGTCAGGACACCAGTGGTGGTACTGCACTTAAGTACAACTGTGAGGTACTTGTACTTTACTTGAGTGTTTCCATTCTAATATATTGTTCTTTTTACTACACTACATTTAATCTATAACTTTAGTCTCTTTGAAGATTCAGACTAATAGCATAAAGTATAATCAACAAATATCTTATCATGTATTATTATAGGTTAAGATAAAACTTTATTGATCCTGTGGTGTATTTCACAAGCTACCCGGCAGTATATAGATACAAAAAAAACACCTTTAACATCTGCAACATGAAAGTAATAAACACATTAATGCATCAATAATTATAATTCAATAATATAATATAATATATGTTATTCTGAAATGGTCCGCTGCACAGAATGTGTACTTTTACTTTTGGTACTTTAAGAAAAATTGCATTATTTTTACACTGTGGTATTACTACTTTTACTGAAGTAAAAAAACAAGTACTTTGTACACTACTGCAGGATAGACCTCATCATCATCATCATCATCCTCATCCTCATCATCACATTGTCAGATGTATATTTGTCCCTCAAACCTGTCTGAAGGCCTCTCCCTCGTCCTCTTTGTCTGATTTATGGGCGATCTTCTCCAGGGCAGCGCCCCTCTTGGACCTCTTCTTCACTTTGATCAGGCAGGACAGCAGACAAACCAGCAGCAGGAAAACCAGCAGACCCAACATGGCAATGATGGCCACGTACAGTGACTCCAGCTTGTAGGCTGCAAGGAGGCAGAGGAGGAAAGGGACAGAAGTGGGAGCGTAAATAATTCAGCTGACCTTTCACTGACGTGTTGGAATTCCAGTGGATGAATACAGTGTAAAAAAAAAAGGGAATGTTCTTTCTTTTTAGCCACAAACCAATTATTTTGGATTTGATACCATCCAACAACAGCATTAACATCATCATCATCATCATCATCTGACGTCATTCTTTCTCAGCCCCATCCCAGTCCTTACGTTGCAGTTCCAGGTGGATGCTGGACACAGTGAACCCCAGTATGTCGGTGATTTTGAACTGGCCGACGTCTGCACTCTTGACCTGATCCAGAAAGACCCACGAGCCCTCCATGGAGAGACGGTCCTCAAAACCCAGCTCCGTTTGGGCCTAGAAAAGACATTTAGACACTTAAATTAAAAAAAAACTTGACAGCAAAGAAACAAATAACATAAACACTAAACATAACTGTTTATAAAAGACTTAAACGTTGGCACACAATGGAAAAAAAGGTGCATTATACTGAATTAAATATCCATCAGCAGCATTTTGTCAGATATAAAACTGGTCTTGCCTTAAGCACTAGCCCTTAAGAAAGCTGCAAAATCATTAAACAGTCTTGAAAAAGAGTAAGAAAAACTAGACAAAACACAGACAACTGGTGGTACTGTCATTTTAAGAATAAAGAGTTTAAAATATGTTCCCCCAGGAAATGATTTAGCTAAGGTGGGAAGCCCCTCAAGATCTCATCTCATCTCACAAACCATTTAAAACAATGAAAATATACATGTCAAATATAACGTTTTTGCAGAGTGAAATAGTGCCTCTCGTGTTATATTAATATATAATATTAATATGTATGCATTTTTCAATTGCAAAGAGGACTTCCGTGAAATAAATGACGTGCAATTTACAGTAATATTCACTTTTTTGCAATGGCGATTTGTTAACTTTTGATAAGATTTTCAAATGATTTTTTTCTATATCTGCTGTAAAATACAGCGAAAGAAGAATCACAACAGGGGTCGGGCTAAAAAGAAGTAAGAGGCTCCAGTTACACTTGTAAACTCTCCCTTGTCCATCAGCAGACGGGGCGTGTGGTCGTAGTCGGGGATGTAGTAGAGGTGCACCAAGGAGCTGTTGAGTATCAGGTGGATCTTCAGTGTTTTACCGTACGGCAAGGTCACAAAGTTTTGATGCTCTGCGACACAGAGAAAGGAAAAGGGAGGACATGCGATAAATACATCGCAGCACTGTTTACGGGCTCATTGATCATTGAAAATGCATTAGCCCGCAGGAGTCCATTAGCGCCTGGGTCTTTAAAAAGCCATTATGGCAGAGAAGAGGAGCGGAACTACTAGAAAGGAAACAACAACAACATCCTGATGGAAGTTGCCGGACGTTTAAAGCAGGTCAAGCATGGGAGAAGAAAAGATATATGATCGGTCGTCATCCCCGCTCTCACCTTTGACGTTGAGACACACTTTCCTCTGGATGTCACCTTCGGCGTCCCGGACAGTGTAGCTACCTTCGTCTGCACCCGTGACAGCGCTGAGGGTGACGTGGCGCTCATTGACGCTGATGCGACCCTGGTAGCCGTCCCTGGACATCTCCGTGCTGGTCAGCAGCACCAGAGCGGGTCTGCAGCGGGAGAAAGTCATAGAGGATGAACTTTCCTTCACCTTTCTCATTAAGTCTGAGACACGCTGCCACGGTGCAAGCACATCAAGGTCGGATAGTATCATTACAGATTCTGTTGGGTTAAAATGTCAGTGTGGTTTTGCTGACTCTACCTAGATGTCTGGTTGGCCTCCACAGAGCTGGGCTTGTACTCCAGGGTGATGGGAGGAGTCACCCCTAACAGCGGAATATTGTAGTTGCCTCCATATTTAATGATCTCCTCGTTGGTGCAATCTAGAAGGAAAAAGCAGGGTGATAATGAGTGCGTTCTTCAGTTGAAAGGAAGCAACAAGGTTATTTAAAGAAGTGTAGTTGCAGAGTAAATCCATTTCTGTCCAAAATGTCATCGTTTCAACACGTTTGTGTGAAATTGTCATAATTAGCATATGAATTCTTGAGTTATGGCCGAACACGTGTTTTCTGAGGTCGCAGCGACCTTGACCTTTGTCCACCAAAATCTAATCAGCTCATCCTTGAGTCCAAGTGGATGTTTGTGCCAAATTTGTAGACATTCCCTCCAGTTACAGACAACCAGCCGTGGCTGTCGCAGAGCCATAAAAATGATAGAAGTAGAGGAGGAGTGAGAGAAAGGACAGCTAGGGGTGAGGGAGCGAGGAAGAGAGAGGAAGAGGGGATGGCTTGACAGATGTGGCAAAAAGGGGGACAGATTGCGGAGAAAAGAGCACTGATCCAGAAATATCAGGACAGCTGAAATGAAAGGGTAGAGATACAAACCAAAGAGAGGGAAAGGCAGCAGAGACAAGATAAAGACGGGAAAACCGCAGGGAGGGAAGGAGAGAGGAGTGGGTTGGTGGTTAAAGAGCTGCATAATTACTGCCTGGCAGCTCCGGCATGCTCTCACACTTTCAGAACACACACACACACACACACAAACACACACACCTCTTCATCAACTCACAACACATTACTCCCTCCATATGGCACATCTTCCACATATTGCTACGCTACAGTCGCCTTTATCCACGCTGGGGTTGAGCCCACCATCTCCTTCTCTCTCGTGTGTGTGTGTGTGTGTGTGTGTGTGTCTAATCCCATCAGTGTCAGAGACCAGAGTCAACACTGCTGCAACTTGTAACACTCTGAGGACAAACAGGATGTGTAACTGAGGTTTATTTGGCTGCTGACTGCATGATTAAAGAAGGAGAAATGGCAGCGCCGACTCCCCCATGACTCTGACTCCAGATCAGATGTAAGAGGCTTATTCTTCATCCCGGGGTCGTGGCTTTCATGTCATAATATTCAGATACTTTACTTTACTTTAAGTAACAAGACAACAGTGTGAAAACACTCCATTACAAGTTAAAGTCCTGCATTTAGAGAGCATTGAAGTATTATCGGCTAAATGTACTTTAAGTATTAAAAGTAAAACTACAGAAATGTCGTAAATATCATGTTATTGGACTAATAAATGTATGCATTAATGTGTAAGTATAATTTTACTTTTGTTGTGGTGGGGCTAATTCTAACAATTTAATATACTGTTAGGTAGTTTAATTCATAAGACCGTCGTAGTTTTTTCTTCAGTAAAACCTGCAAAATACTAATTTACTTTCGTGAAGTCAAAAGTACAATATTTTCCTCTGAAATGTAGCGTAGAGGAGTATGAAGTGGAATAAAAAGTAAAATACAAGTACCTCTAATTTGAGTACTTTAGTAAATGTACTTCTGAAGCTATAGAGCTGAAACAACAGAATGTAGTCGTTTATTATATTTATTGGTTTTGGACCAAAACTGTGATTTTCTGACAGTTTTCTTATCAACTCAATGCTTAATTGATTGAGTGAGAAAAGATATCCAGCAGATTAATCAATAAGGAAATAATTGTCATGGTTGAAGAAGTTTTAGATGGTACTTAATGGGAGATCTCAAAGTTAAAACACTTCATTGATTTACTTTTGCTTAAGTTTACAGCAAAGCAAAAATAGAAAATTACTTGTACAATGAATTACTTTGGATCTAAAATATTATTGTTCTGATCTGCGTTATATTGAGAGTGTGTGTAGTTGTATTAATGGATAAAAACAACAGTTTGTAACATGTCCATTTCGTGTCACAGGAATTGGTGCATGAATTTGAGTTTTCCATCAGAATTGAAATGACAGTTTTGAGTTAAATTTCCAGTTCGGCCTGTGAAAGTGAAAGTGAACTGTATCACACAGTCCTGGCATCCAGTACCTCGGATTACAAGCGTAATGCGTCTGATGTCCTCCGGCTTCTCTGGATTCTTCACGGTGTACACGCCCTCGTCTCCCTCGCCCACAGCGTCTATGATGAGGTGGCTGAGGTGGCGGTTGAGTTTGGCCCGACTGTTGACCACGACGCCGGCCCGCATCAGGAACACATCACCCGACCGCGGAGCAGACCGGTTCCGAAACTCGACCTCCAGCGCCAGTGAGGACAGCATGATGTGGAAATCCTCCCCGTGGAACAAGGTCATGGTGTCCTCGTCAACTGGATCATGTGAAGGACATGCGAGCGTTGACAAACACGTAAGAGGGCAGGAAAAGTTTATCATTCATAATTTATGAGAGACTCGCTCTTGTATGTCTTACCTTTCACAGGGGCAGAAAGAGCTGCAAACAAAGATAAAAGAAAGCACAAATCAGCAGAGACGTCACTATTATTGTGGCTCTTTGTTGGTTGAGGTGAAGTAGAGCGTGACTCATTTTCTTCTCTATTTGAATAAATCCCTGTTTTAGTTTTTTTGCTGTTTCTCACATATTCTCCTGGATTACTTCACTTGTGTCTATTAGACAAAGTGAGTGTTCCAGCACCTTCAAAACTCACCTCAAACTAAGAAATAAAACAATGTTTCCTGAGCAATAGAATACAGTGTCGTATAATTAGCTGACTGCCAAAAGATTGAACACTGACGTTAAGTGGAAAAAGACACATTTTCCATATTTCCAGACCACTAGTAGAGGGAACAGCACAACATACCTGTGGTGAGCAGGAGGCTCAAAGCGATCACACTGACTGTCGCCATCCTGGCTGGTTGTTTTGTGTCTAGAAAGAAAAAAAGGAAGACGTGTGTTTATAGAAAGTCAACATAATAGGCAACATCATTTGATTGCCTTCAAATTTGCACACACATGCGTGTTTTGTACGTTCAGAATCAGCAGCGAGGGAGTGATGACGGACAGGCAGATATTGCTCAACACTGGTGTATGACACCATCGCGCTATGACGGCTGATGCATCCACTGAGGCACAAACAGGGAACTTCACACTCATGTAGAAACTCAAAGTGTGGTTCTTAGTTTCATTTTGCTGCTTTGCATTCTTTGGAAGCAGACAGGCGCTTTTAATTTGAAGGGGCTCTTTGTGTTTATACTGGTGGTTACACGATTTGGAATATTGTGACTCCTGCGGTTGGTTTTAATATTGGCTGAAAGTACAATGACAACAATTCTGGTCAACACCAAATTGTAATCAATTGTTTTTTTTGGATCGAGGTTGATCTCTGCACCAAATATGATGGGAATGTGTTTATCGGTTACACACATTTCCTGCTGACATATAAGCACAAACACTTAAACGAGAGGAATTTTTTTAAAGTGTTATTAGAAAAGTGTAAGCAGTCGATAAGGAATGAATTGGCACATTATTCTGAAGTGTCACTGGCAGTAATCTACGGTTTAAAATGGTCCTCAGGGTATCAAATCAACCTCGTGCTACAAAGATTCAAGAATCTCTGAAAATACACTTTGGCTCAAAGAAGTCTTCAAACACGAAACGTCCAGAACCGGCCCAAACATCCTGTCCACGAGCAGGTTTCTGAGAAGAATCCTGATTAAGTGCAGCGCTGAGGGGGATACGGGTGATGTGAACGGCTCTCTTCTGTGCTGAGACATCAGAGGCAACACATCAAGGGGTTGGAGCAAAATAAACTTTCCTGTGGTTTTCATTTTAAAAGCCCAGGAGGGGAGCAGGAGAAAACACCTGCAGTGCTCACGGTGCAGCCGCAGAAGGTTATCTATGAGCCACAGAAGCATCCATTTTATGTGAACCTATATACAACCTCATAAAAATGTTATGAATATGCTTAATTAATTATACAAAACAGTTTGAACTTGCATAACCTTGAGGTCCGCTTTGTCTTTCTTTCTTTGGTCTTATCCTCTATATGTTCTATCAAGTGGATTAAGAAATCCATGATTCTATCGAATCACACAAACAAAACCTCCCTGGAGAGACAATCTGCAGATAATCTTGCTGTCTCTGTAAATTCAATTTATTTGCAATTGCCTGGAAGGATTTTATTGAACTTGAGATATAAAAAAACAGCCTGTGGAGCAACTTTTGTGGAGAAAACCAATGGCAGTGTCGTTATCCTTTAATAGCATACATGATCTCAATTTAAAACCAGGGACACGAGTAGATTTATGCTGTTTAGAGGCCAGACCAACAGCCATTTATGTCTTAAAGAGTTCCTTCCCTTTTAAATGTATGAGCACGTTTACCAGGGCCACCTGGCTTTGGATCACTGTCAAGGATTGTCTATTGATTATGTGCCTGATTTTAAACGCAGAATAATTCATGAATCTCGAGATAATTCAAATTCTAAACCCCATTGGAGTCTGAGTGACGACTTGGCCGAGTTTCCAACAGGAGATGTCCAGAATGGGAAGCGCTGCGGAGCAAACACATTTCCTACACGACATTATGGCATCAAATCGTGATTAATCGTAACACTGAGGGGATTACGATGATGCGAAGTGCCTCCTGCTACACTGAGGCGTCTGAGGCAATACATCAACAGAGTTTGTGCAAAAGAGATTTTGCTGCAGTTTTCATTTACACAGCCCCAGGAGGGGACTGGGAGGCAACACCTGCAGTGCTCACAGTCACACTTTGCAGCAGCTAATAAACATTCAGTGAAGATTAAAGTGTCTCATTGTAACACAGGAGACACCACAAGACATCCCATTCCTGCTGGAAATGACAAAGCATTAAGTCATCTTCGCACTGTGTATAAGTCCACGTGTGCACTTTCTGTACGTCCCAACAGCAGCAGCAGCAGAGAGGCCATTTTCTAGGATCGCTTAATGGAAATAATTCACATTTCACAGCGTCCTAACCTGACCAACAAAGTTGATGCTGCACCAGAGTCCTCATAGAGCCCTGTGTACTGAGCCTGCCACATGCACACACCACACTCTGGGCACAAAGCCAAAAGGAACACTGATTTTATTGTATCTGAAATAAAATATGGAACAAAGCTATCTTCTATCTATCTTCTTCATCCACTTATCCGGGGTCGGGTCGCGGGGGCAACAGCTCCAGCAGGGGGCCCCAAACTTTCTTTTCCCGGGCCACGTTGACCAACTCTGACTGGGGGACCCCGAGGCGTTCCCAGGCCAGTGTGGAGATATAATCTCTCCACCTCGTCCTGGGTCTTCCCCGTGGTCTCCTCCCAGCTGGCTGTGCCTGGAACACCTCCCTAGGGAGGCGCCCAGGGGGCATCCTTACCAGATGCCCGAACCACCTCAACTGGCTCCTTTCTACGCAAAGGAGCAGCGGTTCTACTCCGAGCTTCTCTCGGATGACTGAACTCCTCACCCTATCTCTAAGGGAGAAGCCAGCCACCCTTCTGAGAAAACCCATTTCGGCCGCTTGTACCCGCGATCTCGTCCTTTCGGTCATGACCCAACCTTCATGACCATAGGTGAGAGTAGGAACGAAGATAGACCGGTAGATCGAGAGCTTTGCCTTCTGGCTCAGCTCACTTTTCGTCACAACGGTGCGGTAAAGCGAGTGCAATACCGCGCCCGCTGCTCCGATTCTCCGGCCCATCTCCCGCTCCATTTTCCCCTCACTCGTGAACAAGACCCCGAGGTACTTGAACTCCTTCACTTGGGGTAAGGACTCATTCCCTACCCGGAGTAGACAATCCACCGGTTTCCTGCTGAGAACCATGGCCTCAGATTTTGAGGTGCTGATCCTCATTCCAACCGCTTCACACTCGGCTGCGAACCGATCCAGTGAGTGCTGAAGGTCACAGGCTGATGATGCCATCAGGACCACATCGTCTGCAAAGAGCAGCGATGAGATCCCAAGCCCACCAAACTGCAACCCCTCCTCCCCCCGACTACGCCTCGATATCCTGTCCATGAATACCACAAACAGGATTGGTGACAAAGCGCAGCCCTGGCGGAGGCCAACACCCACCGGGAACGAGTCCGACTTACTGCCGAGAACCCGGACACAACTCTTGCTTTGGGCGTACAGGGATTGGATGGCCCTCAAAAGCGCCCCCCTCACCCCATACTCCCGCAGCACCTCCCACAGTATCTCCCGGGGGACCCGGTCATACGCCTTCTCCAGGTCCACAAAACACATGTAAACCGGATGGGCATACTCCCAGGCCCCCTCCAGGATCCTTGTGAGAGTGAAGAGCTGGTCCGTTGTTCCACGGCCAGAACAGAATCCGCATTGTTCCTCTTCAATCTGAGGAGGAGTTGCGACAGTCAACTCAAATGACATTTTATTCCTGCAGTCCCCAATGTTTCTTCTGAGGGGTGTGAACCCTGATGTGAGGCCCCGGCGTCATGCACTGGTCAGAACTTCCCACTAAAAACCAGACTGTTGACCCTTGTAACCACCAGCACTTGATTAACACGGTCAATGTGAGGTGTAGGTTGGCTCTGAAGAAAGAGAAAAGTGAACCGTGTCCATCTGTTTGTCACAGCAGGAGCCTTGTGGAGTCACCGCAGCCGATCTGGTGTTTCCACACAAGAATGCAAAGATCTTCTCCTGCGATTCTGAGCATTTGAGGCCAAGGCTAAAAAAAAAAAAAGGGTTGAACTCACACAAACATGCAAGCACATGATAACACATGCAATAAGCGATATTATAAGCGTATTCGCACACTGCCCTCTGGGCTGTTAACCATGGACACAGACAAACACGCCATCTGTTATCGTTCCCTGACTCCCTCCCTTCACTTAGCTTCACTCTCAACTCTTTCTCCCCTCTGTTCTTACATTTTCTCACTTCTGTCACCATTCTCACATCTTAAAGCGTAACTTTCTACCAGCATCACGACCCTGTGCAAGCCTCCCTGTCATCTTCTGCTGCCTCCCTGAACTCTTAAAGCCTCCGTCTGACAGCTGCATATCATCTCTCGCTTTCTTTCCAACACATTTTGTCTTCTCAGTGACTCCTGTCAACCCGTACCCTCTCTCTCATATCCCTTTCTCTCTCTCTCTCTCTCTTTTATCATGTCTCTTTCATCCTCTCCTCCTCCTTATCTTATATAATCCAAGCCAGTGCATCCCACTCTGAAATCAAAGCCTGTGCCTGTGTTCCTTCTAACTCCAAACTCCCTACTTACTGCAAGGACAGACAGGTCTTTGTCCACTGGGTTTAAAGAGGCGGAAATGCCTTCAATGACTGCAGATGTGGGGACCCTACAAAGCCACCTCTGTGTCTTTTTTTTTTTTTTTTTTACCCTTCATCATTTCTCTTTCATTTTCACTTTACTCTTTTTCTTTGCACAAGTGATGAGGAGAATTGGCTCTAGAATTGGGTCTGACGATGAGGAGGCACGCAAGAAGTGAGCTCAAAAACAAATTTAGAGGCGCACAGATGCACATAGTGAACCCTCCTCTCACAGCGCTAGACATTTATAAAACATGAAGCTTCCACAAAAAAAAATAAAAAGAAGAAACAGGATTGCTGCATCAAGAGGCACACATGTGGAAAATGGCTGAATGTTTACTTCAGGTGCACCAACAGAGATGGGGCTTCCCTTTGCTGAAATGAGATGCATTCAAAAACTTATTCCACTCCGATTATCGCAAATGTCCAAACTGGTACCCTGTTCATCACTTCCACATATATCACGCTTCAGATCAGCACAGTAGAAAAAGATGATGCTGGAAAACCTCATGCAGACAACATCCCAAATGTGTAATTTCTTATATATATTCTATTTTCCGCCGAAGCCGGCTGCAGTGAACTAAAGGGTAAGACAGGTTTCCACCACATTGCTTGCACCTGTCAGATGCATTAAAATCAGTGGACATGATGAGGGAGGAGCGGGGAGAGGGGTGGTGGAGCCATGTACAGTATTGACAAACACACACGGACAAGAGCACAGGAGATGCGGATTTTTCTTCATAGCAAAAGATGGGATTATAATACAGCCATTGCTCTCCTGTGCCTCGGCCTTCATGCGGCTCCGGTCACACTGCAGGCGGAGGCAACACAGCCAGGGAGCCTTCAGGCTGGAGCATCCTCACATAATGGATGCTACTGAGCCTTTAGGTGTTAACTGCACAGAACACATCTCCTATTGGACCAAATGACCTCCTTATATGAAGAGAAGGCACCCATGGGAGGATTAGAAAAGACTATAAAATATAATATATTATTTTCCCATGATGATATTAACAATAGTAGTGGTACTAATCCTTTTTTTTTTTTTAGGTTTTCAATTAAGCTGGACTAATGACCGGCTTAGAGTTACCTGTTTCAAATGAAGATGTAATAAGAAGATGTTAATAAGAGACATTTAACATCATCCTGCACCCTACAACATAAATCTGCATATTTCAATCCCACCGGGAGGCTGAGAAAAATAAATGAAAAATGAACCTAAAATATCCAAGGACTTCCACATATATTCACACCTTCCCTCGCAGACAGTATAAAGCTCACAGCTTTGTGTCTGATCGGCCACCTCCGGGCCGGGATAGCAGATAAGCGCATCAACCAAAAAACTGCAGAATTTAACCCGTCGCGCACCAGCCAGATTTCGGACACTCGTCCCGCACATGCATGTTACGGAAGAAAACATCGCGCGGCGGCTCACTTACCTGTAATTGGCCGGTCGCAGTCGGCGGGCACGCGGGGAAGCTTCCAGCCGGGAGAATGTGTGTGAACGTCGCCTGTTTTCTCCCTCGTCGTCTCCCTCTCTTCCAACCTCGCCCCCCTCAAGAGCAGCACTTCACGACTCCGGCTCAACATTTGGAAGGTGTTCAGAATATGTCGGGCTCCGCGCGCACTCGGAGCCACTCGACTCGTGTCGGGAATCACCGGCCACTCTTCGCCCCCCTGACGGACACCTAGGGTCCTCTGACAGTGATGAGGAGGGGTTTCTGTCACGAGGCGGGAGACATGCGAGGCACAGAGGAGGCTGCTGATTCAGCGCAACACACAAGTGTCCATAAACAAATTAAGCGCGGACATTATGTCCAAAGTGCAGGGTAATGTGTCCAGAACAGGCGCGTGCGTGCGTGCGCTACATGGACGCCTTGATGCATTGCTTCCCCATCACGTCATTCTTCTCAAAGAATTCCACAAAATAAAAGCATTTTATTGGCCACTTAAAAGACTATTTTATTGGATTTAGCTGATAAAATGCCAGAATTAAAAGAATGATCACATCTGCACATTTCAATCCCACATGTAACTTTTTTTTTTTTACCATCCAATCTACACAGAATTCAGATGATTTGGAAGATGGAAGATTATAAACCAAACTCTTAAGAGCTAAAAACAGAAAAGGTTTCATGAAACAAACCTGAGCCTGGTGATCCTCAAGCTAAAGGGCGTAGAGGAACAAACACTGGCATATGATGAAGATGAATGGAGGTCCTCCTCCAGATGCATGGACCAGCTCCAGACCTCAACACGACTGTGACACCTGAAAGTCCAGAAATCAGCAAAATCTAATGTTGAGTTTGAAGGTTGATTCCTGACCTTGGAAATGGCAGTTTGGCAATAACAAAAAACTCAACACAAAGTCCACTTACTTAATGTTTCCTGAGCTTTCAGCCAAATCTTGAGGTTTTCCTCAACAGAGCAAGCAATTAAAGCTGAAACGATACACATGCTAGTAACAGGCCTACGGAATAAAGTACCAAAATATGCAGATTATGTACAACGTTTCAAAAGTAAATACACATATACACAATTAAAAAAATGATTTAATGTTTTCATCTGTATTAATGGCAGATTTCATGGTTCGACACAAATACAAACTTGGTGTTGAGACATTCGCTATTTGACAGTTTTAAAATCAACATCCATCTTTAAAACACCAACTGATACAGCAAGTTCAAAGATTTACTGTGGGCCAGCAAGCAAATGTGAGTTCTGTATACTGCTCTTTTATAACATGTATACATAAACACAGTATGTATGCTCATCACATACTGATGTAGAAGGAAGTGACAAGGACGGCCGACGGGTTATTATTTCCCACCTGGCATAGCAGCAGCATCACTTTTAGCTTTTGCAACTTTAAAATCTACATCTTTCACATGTGCCACACAAAAAGGTGAGGTTGTAAGAAAAGACAGTACTGAGAGGAGATTTTCTTCAGCCCTTTGGTAAGTTTCCTAAATGTTGTTTCTCCCATCGCTCTCTTGCAAAACAGGATGCTGTATATGTAAAATTAGTTTTTAACATTTGACAGCTAACACTTTTAAATACCCCCCCGGGCTACCTCCACAATGTGCTCCAATACATTCCTCAAGTCTTTAATACAGACGAACAGCTGACTCACTAGTGTTTCTACCGGCCTCTGATTTAAAAGGGAATCTATGAGCAAACGATGCAGTTTTTTTTTTTCTTTTTTTTACAGAACACGCTGGTGGTGCTAAGTCTTCTTCCTGCTCCGTCCCCTTCCATCTGCAGGCTGTAGAGTATGCGTAGGGGCAGAGAGTTTGTGGGCCTGAAGGTCAAGTTTCTGCTGAAGGATCCCTGTGAGAATGAACTCTGCAGTGAGGACCGGAAGAGCTGCAGAGAGAGCCGGGCCACACAGGGGCCAGTCCTCCTCGCAGGAAATCACTACAGTCTGGGGCTGAGAGGGAGGAGAGTGGAGTTAGAAATAATCAGATAG
>CALSCE010009506.1:15746973-15765870 GCA_943593645.1 Bovichtus variegatus | reverse complement strand
ACTTTCCTCATTTCCACTGAGAACCATGGGCTGAGTTTCAGCAAGTGATAACTCAGAGTTTGTGACTGTTTGTGTAGACTCCTCTTCAAGCGGCAGTGCCTTTGCTTTTCTTTTCCGTGGACCTGGAAATGAGTCCTCATCATCACTTTCCTCATCCTCACTTATACGCATGGGCTGAGTTTCAGCTACAGACAAAGCCTTGTTGAGGTCCCTCCTCTGAGGTTGAGCTGCCTCCCCATGTTCCTCCCTCTCTTCTGTTCCATTCTGTGGTCTGGGCTTAACTTGTAGGACAGAGGAAACAAAACTCTCCTCCTCCTCAAAGGCAGACATTGGTTGGGTTTCAGCCATGGCAAGAGTAGATGAAGTAGGAAAATCAAAAAGCTGCGTCTCCGCAGTAGCAGTGCTTTTTCTCTCATCTTGGTCGGTTTCACCCTCTGAATCGCTGCAGTGCTCAGAAATATATGCCTGTGTCGCTTCTAGGGAAAAATCCACCTGACCTTCTTTTGCAGACATTAACGAACATCTGGCAGGTTCATCATCCTCTCCAAAGGCCTGTGTGGCCTCCAGATTTGGATCGTTCTCCAAGGAGGATCTGTCCGCATTTGACATATCTGCATATGCTTGGGTATCTTCCAGATTCACCCCCCCCACCGCAGAGACAAAACCTTGGGTGCTTTCCATTGCTAGAGTTTGGGCCAGACCCTGCAGGTGGCTGCTGTCAGACAATCCCAGCTGGAAAGACCCTCCTCTGCTGGACTGTTTGCCTGTTTCATCACCAGAAGACTCGAGGCCAGAAGCTTGTGTGGCGTCCTCTGGAGCGTTGCCCTGGCAGTCTCTGGTCTGAAGAATGAAGGACTGTGTCTCGGCCACGATGAAGTCCTCATCCTCCTGGCTGTCTGAGCTGGGAGACAATACTATAGGTCTTACAGCAGGGGCTACAGCTCCTGGGAGACCGAGGACACAAAATAAAGAAGCGTGTCAAGGTTAAAATAAATATTTTCCCTCTGATACAACCACTGTCTTAGAAACAGACACACAGCTCTGTGTAATCTGACAGTTTCAAAGGTGATCTACTCACGTCTAAATGGAACTGAAGAGGGAATCAGGAAAGCCTGAGTCTCCATGTTTTCCAGTTCTCCTTCTGGAACCATACCAAAGTGAAAATAACAAAATGATAAAAAGACAATTTAAACACGCTTGTATTTCATGTTAAAATATGTCAAAATGCCAAACAATTTATAAAGTGGATCAAGGAGAACATGATGCGTCTTCAAATTGAGAAACGGAGGTAATGGATCACTTAAACAATAGAATGAAATCTGAGTTCCTTTCATTGATTATTTGGAGAATCTATCCTTTCAGACATCTCTTGATTGCCGAACTCATTCTTCATCTATTTCTATTTCAACAACAAGTGTAGTTTTATTGTATTATATTGTAATTATTTCTGCTCATTATTTGCGTTTAAAGTTATATATATTTTTGCCTCGATCATTAAATCTCTGCAGTACACTCCCCCACCTGAGAAGTTGTGAAACTCTTGTGAAATGACATTGAAATGTATGAATAGTCTGTATGTCACACCTTGAATAATGGGGAGTCTGTAATTGAGTAACTGTAGTTGTATTTTATTTTTTTCTGGCATTGCTGTTTGGCACAGTTGATACAGTTGTGTTGAATTGTTTAAACAAAGCTAAACAATGTGACCAAATACCTCTAGTACACTGCAAAAACCTGAAACAATAAAAATAATATATGAATGTCATTTATTCCAGAGCGGCAACAATTTTACAGAAAATTAATTGCCGACCATTTTAATAATTGATTAATCGTTTTAGTGATTTTTCAAGTAAAAGTGCGTCACATTCCCAGGATCGAGCTTCTTCAATGTGAAGACGTTATGCTTTTCTTCGTAAACTGAATATCTTTTGGGTTGTTTACTGTTGGGAGTTGTAATGGGAATTTTATAAACCAAACAATAAATTGAGAAAATGATTGGCAGATGAAACAGGAAATAAAAATGATCTTGAGCTGCAGACTGCATTCAATCCCTTCAGTTCTCATTTGAAGGTTGATGAAGTGATTACCTGAAACCTGTACAGGAGTAGAGCACTTCTGCAGAAGGGGAACCAGCGACCCAGCTGTACTTTCTCTGCACATCTGGCCCTCACCTGCCTCCCCAGAATCCACCTCATCTTCCACATCTGTGTCACTGTCCGCTCTAAGGCCGGCTGGATTGACCCCATCTCCAGCAGGGGGCACGCTGGATTCATCAACATCTGTGTCTGCATCAGAATATGACATGGTACCAGGGTCAGCTGACAAGGCTGAGACAGCGACCGGTATGACCACAAGAGAATCGTCTTCCACATCTGTGTCGCTGTCAGACAAAATACCCAAATCAGTTCCTGCGTCTGCAGCTGTGCAGGATTCTGTGACAGCAGACGCCGCCGAGGGTTCACTGATGGAAGGGGCAGGAACAGCGTCATCATCTGTGTCACTGTCTAGATGCAGGCTGTGAGGCACAGCAGGGGCGGATTCAGGCTTGATATCTAATCTGGTGGGACTTTCATCTATTTTTGAGCATTTATTATTTGTTCCAAGTTTCTTTTCTTCTCCCTCATTAATACCTGTGTCACTGTCTAGGTGGACATTTTCCAGCTGCGCTGAAGGAGCAGAGTCAGCGGTGTGTGTGCGCTGAAGTGAAGCGGGTTTTGCTTTTGTAGCGGCGTCTGACACTGCATCCTCATCCTCATCAGTGTCACTGTTCATAGTGATGCCCTCCGGCTCAATAACTGAAACAACACGAGGTTTGGTTTGGTCAGCAGAGGAAGGCAAACTTTTGGGAACTTTGTGTAAGGCATCATCATCCTCATCCACATCTGTATCACTGTCCATGTGACACTGGGCTGTGTCTGGTGGCTGATCAGCTTGTTGGGTTGTATTTAAGGTCACAGGACCCGCCGCAGATGCCACCCCCTCCTCCCCCTCCCCCCCCTCCTCCTCTCCCTCCACATCAGTGTCACTGTCCATGTCAAATTCAGGGATCGCATCTGTAAAGACTGCTGGTGTGGATACAGGCAATTCATCTTCTCCCGTAAGATTGACATTGCTTTTCACTGGCACATGTTGTCCACTTTCTTCCTCCCTTTCTTCCTCCTCTTCACTGTCGTACACAATCGCACATGCCTTTTTTTTCTGCAGCTGCTGTCGCCCCACATCTACGTCTGTCTCCTCCGTGCTGAAGCTGACATGTCTGGAAGGCCTATTTTTATTGGAGGAGGACGGTGTGATGGGACTTTCATCCTCACTGTAAAAACGTGGAAAACAACGTGACGAGCAGAATAATTCACAAGTGAAAGAAGGAATAAACTGAATAGAAGCACACACTTACAGGGATGAGTCTCGGTATACATGTTTTTTTAAAAGCCCAAAATAAGATGATGCTAATATACCTTTCAGGGACGATTTTGTTTGTGGGACTCAGGAATGTTGAACAGGTGGGACTGGATTTATGAGAGTCAGAATCGGACACTGTAAAAGATGATAAAGATGTAAAACAACAGATACAAAAACAGGGCTTCATTTCTCCACGTAGTTACATAATTTACATACCTATAGCCTTGAGCCTTCTGTCTTCTGCCTCTCCGTCTGAGTCAGACTCTGGGACCAGGCTCCCCTGTGGCTGGGTTGGCGTTTGCTCAAAGGACAGGCAACTGGTTATGACAGGAGTCTTCCTTGTGTCCTCCTGATCAGGTAAAGACACCCTAGCCTTTGTACCTCTGTTGACATATTTCTTGCTGCCTGTGCTACCTTCCTTTTCTCCCGAGGCATGTGGCAACCTGGCCTTTAAGCCTGCATTTCTGCTCACAGGAGTCCTCATGTCCCCTTGTGAAGAGACAGCATCTACAGCGCAGCTGACATACTGACATGGGATGTCTGCCACCATCAAACTGTCACGTTCACTGAGGGCATAGCGTACATTGGGAGTCAGCTTCAGGTGGCCCTTGCGGGTCCCATTCATGCTCCCTAGGTCCCAAACCAAAGCCTCTACGTCCAGCTCACTGTGACCACCTCTTCTCCTGTAGACAGAGATGCAGATTGTAGCGTGCTGCTTGGATATTGAGGGGGCTGGCAAGGGCTGGGTGCAGGTGTCTGGATCACGGCCCAGGACGTTATCTCCCAAAAAGAGGGGCAACTCTGGATGACAGAGAAAGTCCATCAGAAGAAATACATGCAAGTCAGTGCATAAATCAACAAAGCATATGTGCAGCAACAGCAGCAGAAAGCTACTCACCTGTCTCAGGGATGTGGTCATTTTTTAAGATGCACAGTTTAGCCAATGGTCGTCCCCTCTTATTTCCGTTCTCCTCTTCATGTTCTTCCTCATCTGACTCCAAGATGGAGTCATTGATCATCTGAGTAGCATCCATCCCTCACACAGCACCGGAGGACTGCTACACTTTACAGATACGTGGATATTAAGGCTGTAATGTTAACGCAACGCTGGTACAATTTATATTGGACGTGTACGGACATGTTTGTCAAAACAACCTCACTTCAGTGCATTCCACTTCCGGTCAGCATAACAACAAAACTAGGAAAAGACGTTAACGGCCAGTTTGGGTCATTCAAACGTCAACGTAAAAAAGTATTTAATGTTATAACTAACCTAACTACTCACAGTAAAATGACACCTTGTATTGTAAATGAGTAGCAAATTATATTATCAAAGTAAACATTATTTGCTGCTACTTTCAGGGAAATTACCTTGAAAACTATGAAGGAAATTGACGCGATTATACGAGTGGATTGACCGTAATACACCGAACTGCATTGCGAAATTGTTCAAATAAGCTCATGTACATTTGCAATGTATGTGCATTGCTACTTCGTCTTTACATATTTGGGAAAAAATAGTTGTACTCTGATACCTACCCTCACACGCTTGGCTCAAAGGAGATATACAAAAAAATAAACACGCACATCCTGGAAAGAATAGACCACGCCCACAAGAGGCATCTCAACTGCAGGTGATTGGCCAATATACCAATCACTCACTCTGGAATCTTATGCCATTGGTCACTTAAACCTCAGTCTTACTTTAAAGTCTATGATTGGACCAATATTCCCGCCCAACTGTATCTTAAAGGGACCACACAGATTTACAGGATTGTGATACCAGCCTGGTCCAAACATAGAGCAGGGGTCACGGACCACCTAACTCCCCAAATATCCAAAAACAATATCCTGCTTACCACTCCAACAGTATATTACACTTTACAGGCTAATATTGAGCTTTATGTGACCTTCTCTACATTAAATCAACAATACAAATACAACAAGGATTCTACAAGCATTTCATTCATATGTGATCTAAACGGTAAATGCTGATAGATTTTACACATCATATAAAAGTAGACTACATTTATTACTGAGTTTATGTCCGAGCGAACAGAGACGCTTTTTTCACATCCAAGCTTTCTTCATTAAAACATTTAGTATTCTTTTCATGAAAATTAAGGTTTTTTTCACATCCACACTTTTTTCAAGAAAATTAAAAAAATGTTCACATTCAAGCTTTTTTCATGAAAATTAAGGGTTTTTATTAATAGTTTTTTCCCCCATTTCAAATCAAAGCTTTATTCATAAAAATTAAGGTTTTTTTCAAATTCAAGCTTTTTTCACGAAAATTAAATAGTTTGACATCCAAGCTTTTTTGAAGAAAATTACGTTTTTTTTTCACATCCAAGCTTTTTCCATGAAAATTAAGTTTTTTTCAAATACAAGCTTTTTTCATTAAAAAATTTAGTATTTTTTCTCATTCAAGCTTTTTTCATGAAAATTAAGTTTTTTTTTTAAATACATTTTTTTTCCATCAAAATTAAGTTTTTTGTCACATACAAGCTTTTTTCATAAAAAAATGTTGTATTTTTTCTTATCCAAGCTTTTTTTCGAGAAAATTAAGGTTTTTTTGACATTCAAGCTTTTTTCATTAAAAAATTTTGTATTTTTTCACATCCAAGCTTCTTTCATGAAAATGTATGTTTTTTTCACATCCACACAAGAAAGAAAGATTTTTCATTTAAGTTTCTTTTACCTGACCCGGTCTTGAGCCATCGATCCATCTGGTCAGTTGATGCTCAAATTGACCGCGCAGATCATTTATGACGTCAGATCGTAAAACTAACCCACGTAGCTATGTAGCTATGCTACATCTATGCTACACTCTATACCAGTAATTTTTAAACAGTTTGAGAAACACTTTTAAACTTATAATATATCAATTTAAAATGTGACATTTTACCAATATACTCACGGACCACTAGGGGTCACTCTCGGACCACCAGTGGTCCGCGGACCACTCTTTGAGAAAGACTGTAATAGACAGTATATATATATATCTATCTATCTATAGATATATATATATATACATTACAGTCCATGGTCGAAATACTAAAAAGAAAAAAAAACTGTTCCAACTACCTTCATAAGTTACGCAGCTTTGAATATCCTATGAGACATGTGCTGATAGATCAATAAAAGATTAACAATAAAGGCTTTAAAAACGATGTTACATCATCAAGTAGCTTACTTTTTGTCGCCTCTGCCCCTTTTTAGTTTGCTGTCAGGCACATTTCATGAAGTGGCCCATTTCCATTCTATGGTTCAGATACTGCTTTATTATTTTATGTTCATATCTTTCACAAAAGGCACGACAGCTGCCCTGGCTCCCCCAGAACAGAAGAAGTAAATATTTTCCAACTTATATGTGAATGTATGCAGCGCAAAAACACAACATAACTTGATTTAACATTGAGGACCAGTCTCAAAGAGGGTACAAGAACCCAGTTCAAGACCATTATTATTATTGCTTATATTTTAACATACATGGAATATTGGCCCAGCAGCTATATGATATATATCTGCTATATATATATATATATATATATATACATGATATATAATATGGGGCCCCGTTGTATGACATAATAATAAAGTTATACAAGTACTTACTGTCTTGTTTTGTACCCCTTCATCTCCATCTCTCCACAAGAACTTCAATGCAAACCTTACAAGAAACTATAAACGTATAAAATAGTTTTTATTTGTTGAGTCAATCCAAATTAAGTAGATGCCACATTGTTGGTTGGAACTGTACTTTTGAAATTGTGTATTAAGATCATATAAACGCTGCCAGGGTGCGATGAATGTATGTTCTAAGTTTTGACTCATAGTTGTGGGAATGTTGGAAAAAACTAGTATCATGTGGCAAATTGGTCGTGCGCCCTTAACCATCATTCCTGCGGAGTAGAAACCACTAAATATTACATCTAATTTTACTCCAACAATATCTGGAAACCATATTTGACCTACTGCATGTCTGCACTGAGAATGTTCTGTTTACTCAACTCTTTTATCGCTTAATGCTCATGGGACAGAGATTAAACCAATTTAAATTTTTTCCAAGCATCACAAAAGTGAACGATGCAGCTATTTTTCATCGCTGCAGGAAACAGCACATGAACGCATCAGTCTCCTCTACTACAGAAACTGATGACCTCAAAAGTAAAAATTTCATCCATCTCTGAGAATCCGCCTTGATATCCAATCCTTTATATTTCCAGTGTTTTGAAATGTGGTAGGTGGCTGAGTTGTAGTTAATGTTTTATCAGACAATTAAGAATCATACGCAAGCATTTAAGAAAGGCACACATGTTTCGTTTGACAGCTTTATTTGCATTGAATCACAAAGAATATCTAACGTATGCTAAAGTTTAATTCTAGCAATGCTTCAGACACTGTCTTGGTTCCTTGGTTGCTTTTGTGGTTGATCTTTTTTTTTATAATTTTTCATTTTGACATTGATGTCTTGACCTTGAGATTTTTATCTTCAAGCATCATCATCAGCCTCCTCCTCAAATTCACCCTCTTCTTCGGCAGTGGCATCCTGGTACTGCTGATACTCGGACACCAGATCATTCATGTTGCTCTCCGCCTCAGTGAACTCCATCTCATCCATACCTTCACCTGTGTACCAATGCAAGAAGGCCTTACGGCGGAACATGGCTGTGAACTGCTCTGAGATGCGCTTGAACAGCTCCTGGATGGCTGTGCTGTTGCCAATGAAAGTGACGGCCATCTTGAGGCCACGGGGTGGAATGTCACAGACGGCGGTCTTCACATTGTTGGGGATCCATTCGACGAAGTAGCTGCTGTTCTTGTTCTGGACGTTGAGCATCTGCTCGTCGACTTCCTTCATGGACATGCGTCCACGGAACACGGCGGCGACGGTCAGATAGCGGCCGTGACGCGGGTCGCACGCTGCCATCATGTTCTTGGCATCGAACACCTGCTGGGTGAGCTCGGGAACTGTGAGGGCTCTGTACTGCTGGCTGCCTCTGCTGGTCAGGGGGGCGAAGCCAGGCATGAAGAAGTGCAGACGAGGGAAAGGCACCATGTTGACAGCCAGTTTGCGCAGATCAGCATTGAGCTGACCGGGGAAGCGCAGGCAGGTGGTGACCCCGCTCATGGTGGCGGACACCAGGTGGTTAAGGTCTCCGTAGGTGGGTGTGGTCAGTTTCAGAGTGCGGAAGCAGATATCATACAGGGCTTCATTGTCAATACAGTAGGTTTCATCTGTGTTCTCTACAAGCTGGTGGACTGAGAGGGTGGCATTGTAAGGCTCAACCACGGTGTCGGACACCTGAGGACACAGAATGATTTCAGTCTCATGATCTTGGAAGAGGAAACCTAAGGCAAGAGAGACTCAAATTAAAACTCCCTACAAGGGTACGTTACCTTGGGGGAGGGCACCACACTGAAGGTGTTCATGATACGGTCGGGGTACTCCTCACGGATCTTGCTGATGAGCAGGGTTCCCATACCGGATCCAGTTCCACCACCAAGAGAGTGGGTGAGCTGGAAGCCCTGCAGGCAGTCACAGCTCTCTGACTCTTTGCGGACCACATCCAGGACTGAGTCCACCAACTCAGCTCCCTCTGTGTAGTGACCCTTGGCCCAGTTGTTTCCAGCACCGCTCTGACCTGGAGGGGAAGAGGAGACATATCAGATAAGCCAATCTTTCCTCCTTCTCATAAAACACTGGATTCAGTATGATGAGAATAAGGATTTATTCCACCCACCGAATACAAAATTGTCGGGTCTGAAGATCTGGCCAAAGGGTCCAGACCTCACAGAGTCCATGGTGCCAGGCTCCAAGTCCACCAGGATGGCTCTGGGTACATATTTACTTCCTCCACGGGAAAGAGAAAAGACAGGGAGAGAAAAAACATACCAACTCAATAATGCAGGAAACCAAAGTCTTGGATGTTACACAGGATGCATAATGTGAGAAATTCCATTCATGAGAGCAGAGATGAGAAAGTAGTAACATGTTGTGAGTTATATTTCAGAATGAAATGGCAAAGGTGAATAACACGCCCTTTATTTGTGTATCAGTCGTGAGGAAGGTAACGTACCTGTGGCCTCGTTGTAGTAGACACTGATCCGGTCCAGCTGCAGGTCACTGTCTCCGTGGTAAGTCCCTGTGGGGTCGATGCCGTGCTCATCGCTGATCACTTCCCAGAACTGCCGACACAAAATGGAAAGTTTCACATGACAGTTACTTCCAAAGAAAGTACACATGTATCTATTAGCAGTGCGGTTTTTGGGGCTGGGGACTTTAAACGAGGAAAACAGCAGTGGGTTTACATTTCTGGATTCTGATGAAAATGACAGGCCATATATTAACCCATTCAATACGATGCAGCTGTTAATATTTACATAGCTATTGAATGATGACTTTGCAGAATGCAGCTCTTTCAGATGTAAAATGCCAAGGAGGAAGCACAAAGGGGCTACAGATCCCCCCAGGGGCAACACTGAAAATAAACTCCATGCAGTCACACTACACTGAAGACACTGATTGTCTGCAGATCTGTATTCATGTCTTGTTCACTCTTTAAAGACCACGCTCAGTGTGTACGAATTAAATCCCATAAGTGGGTATGACTGTTGCATATGCAGGCAGCCATTTGTGTGCACATATTTTTGTGAGATCTTCAAACTAAGGCTTTTTTTTTTTTTTTTTTTTGTCATACAGTCTCTGATTTTCTGCTCACAGCTGCAATAGGAGGATTTAAGAGTAATCTGGATAAGCTCGCTGTATTGAGGCTCAGTACTTAAGAGATTGGGAGTCAGCTGTGGTCTAAGTATCATGACATTTAGATAAGACCATGTAAAACAAAAATGACCAAGTGACCCCAATATGAGGGTATAAAGAGAACAAAGAGCCCAGAAAAGACGACCTAAAGACTGAGAAACTCACAGATGTTTGACAGTGACACGGATGGCTGTGAGTAAAGACTGAACATAGTCCTAGTGAAAGAATGAGGACAATAAGCAGGAAAGCAATGCCACACCCTGACCTAATTCACCACAACGCAGCTCTTCAGCAATTCTGTCAATCATATCCACTGGACATCTGAGTCAATGAGTCCTGGGGAAATGGAAACAAATGGGGATTCTCGCTGCCTGTAGTTATTTTAACACCACTGGGCGACACGAGGACACAAACGATACTCCATGCTTTAATGCTTTGGGTATAAATGTAGTGCATTAGCTCCGGTTGCACACGCCTATACGTCATTTCCTTCAGATGCATTCCGTGCTGTACAAATTAAATACGAGCATATGGTTACATGTTGTGGTTATTTCCTCTAGCTATTCTTCCAAGACACCGGCAGCAGTTGCATATCAAGTCCATTGAGAACCCAATGACTTCACCCACTGGGCATCAGCTGTTTCCTCCATTCCTCCCCCATCCTGCCCCTAATTTGGTTAGGGAAGAAAGGACATTGATTTCAAAGCCAGGCCCTGCTTTACTGGACATTACAATCTCTGTCAGCAGAGCCTCACTACGATAATGATGTATCCTGTAATATATGGGCCATTGTTAATGTGGTCTCCACACTATATTTAAATACCAGGGCGGGTGTTTGAGAGGCTCCACTTAAACATATGCAGCCTGTCGCAAATGATCAGTTGTAAAACAAAAGGAGGTAATAAGACAGGCATAATAACGGACATGTGCTGTAGCAGGCTGCTATTGTTACTGTCAGACTGGGAGGGTGATGGAGGCTATTGTACATTAAGTAGTACTATAGTGTCAAATGCATTCAAATTATATACAAATATATGCATAGAGGGAGTGTATTTCATTGCTAAAAGCACTGATGACGTATCTCAGAAAATGCCCTTTATCAGTCTTTTTAAAAAAAATTCTTTCTTCATCATCCCTGCCACGCCCTTTCCACAGCCCCCCCCCCTCCCCTGCTTCCTCTCCAGCTGAAACTACATCTACAGCCCTCAGGATTAAAATCAATATGGGATATTGATCCATCAGCCATTTGGGGGAGAAATAACCAGCCTACAATCGCAGCTTATTGTCTGAAACAGCAGCTTCATCTGTCTCTGGCGAGACAAAGGGCCCCGCGCGGAGTGAAGGCTCTGACAAGTGAAGAATAGACTCATTTTGTCCCCTCTTTTCTCTTCACACAGACAATATCTTGGAGTCAGCTGAATCCTCAGCTGCTGAGACGCAGACACGCCCGGTGTTGTGTGAACAAAACCGGGCGAGACACAAGAGCTGGCGACCCACACCCACCCAGCAGACACCGCAGTGCACGAGACAGAAAAGCACCAAAAAAAAAAAAAAAGCTCCATCAACAGTTGTCGGTCAACATTTATGAGTGATATTTTTATTATGTATGATGTGTTTAAAATGGATAATATGTGTATGAAAGGAATGTTTTTTTATGTAAGCACAATGAGACAAAAGGAGTCCATTGTCTCCATGTAACCAGCTGCATAAAGGCTTAGAATAAGCTTAATGAGCATGTCCTGCATAATGAGCTGTGTTGTTTTCATCAGTGGGTCTTTTCTTTTTTTTAAATAATTAATACTTTCTCAAAAATGATGTTTTCTTACCTTGGCACCAATCTGGTTACCGCACTGGCCGGCTTGGATGTGCACGATTTCCCTCATAGTGGATGCTAAAGTTTTACAGCGATGAGCAGACGCGTTACTTCGTGGAGACGGGGAGCCGACCCTAGACTAACGTGAAAGTGCTGGACAATGCATTTATAATGCTGGAGCGTTTCCAGGACGAGGGGGGCAGGCGTGGCTAGACCCAGACTCAGCTGCTGCGCACGGGGATTGGCTGAAAAACACAGAGTGGGAATGGGGAGGGGCGCTGCTGCAGATCAGGGTGTGGAAATCAGATAGAGAGATTGAACCAGCTGGTGTCCAGGAAACACCCAGTGACATGTATAACAGTTTTGTTTTTTGGGGTTTTTTTCAGAGGTGAATAACCAATCAGCAGTTTAAAATAAAAAAAAACACTCTTCTTACTGTAACACTCCCTGCAGAGGAGACAGATGGTAGACATTTCAAGTCTCAAGCTCGGGACAAGATGGGGTCAGTCAGCTCAAGCCCCTCTCCTCGGGGTCCTTTGTCTCCCCACAAGGCCCATTCAGTAGCTGCTTTTTAACATTACAAACAGAACAAATTTCATGATCTTGACGATGAATTAAAGAACTCATTGGAGTGTCAAAGTGTGAGGCATCCGGTGCATTGTTTCCTGTAAGACCTGTGTACCTGTGTAGGTGAAGAGCTGCGTGGGACTGTTTCACACTGCAGCTGCTTCATCGTAATGTCTGATCTGATAGGTTTGATTTGTTTTTTTGTGTTGTGTGGAACAGAGAACGAGAGAAATATGACAATACAGTGAACTCAAATCTTCACCTGCAGATGGAGTTTGACCGGTTGCCATGGAAATATAGATGTTCAAATGTCATTGAAACACAATGCTGGGCACTTCAAAGACTTCTCGTACATTATGGCTTCAAGCTGAAGGTCAATTTTAGCTTTGGGAACAACCTCGTCTCAAGGTCTTTTTAGTAGCCGTCCATGTTGGGGTTTTATTAGATTATATTCCAAGAGGAAGTGAGGCGACGCAGCCTTGTATTACAGTGTGTTGGACATGCATGAATGTATTTATTTCAGCTGATACCTCTCCTAACACACACACCCTAACCCTGTCTCTGTTCAGCAGACAAAAGATAAACCAAAGATGCAACAAAAGGAACGTTTTTTTTCAAAATGTCTAAATTCAGAATAAAACCTTGGCAGAAGCCTCGGGAGGCAGCTTCACTCATACGTGATTCATAGAGCAGGATAAAGAGGAGGAGGAACCATCTTCGTGAGCCAGGCCTCCCACCAGGCAGCAGCAAACCCAGTGCCCCCTGTGTCTGATATAATCAGATCACAGTCGCAACACTGGATTACAGAATATGAACTAATCTCTGTCGATGGATGATTTTCATCTGTCTGCATTAAAAATTCTTGATGTTATATTTTGTTTGTATTACTTAATATATATTTTACTCAACTGAATTCATTTTTTCCTAAAAGAAGCGATCATAGTCGTCAAACTGAGTAATTGTAATGCAACACTTCACTTCATTATTACTTCTAGACTCCCAGAAGACCCGAGACAGAGAGCATTTATACTTTTAAAGGCCAACTCAAGACCCAGTTTGGCTTTTAATTTAATATTTTTGTAGTCTTGTTTTATCCAGTGCAGTGTTTAATGAGTTCTGTTGGTGTGTTTTTATTAATCACAAAGCTATGCGTGGCTCTGTCTATAGATTGGACTCATTTGTGTATAAAAAGTGTTATAAATACACTGTGGTACTTTGATTGGTCGATCACTGTCATATCTAAATAGACAACATATTCTGGGGTGCACCTAGTATGTATTCCAGTACACTCATCAATCATGTACTGTTGAGATACATTAGTGATGAGTTGACTATAACAGTAATATGTTATTATTTTTCTAGGTGAACATTGGTTAAAAAGTCCTCTCAGACATGTGATGTAACTACTTTCAAAATCACAATTTAAACCTGGTAATCTTTTTTCTGGACTTGTAATCGTGTGTTTTGTGCCATGTGTTCCCTGTCAGCTAAATGCTGCATCCTCCGGTTCAAATCTGACATTCAATGCACACACAAGCAGCAGAATGTACTGTTATGTATAAATAAAGATCCGGGCACGGTTACACACTTTGTTTAGACAGCTGAGCACTGATGCCTTGGGCAATGCAGAGAGACAAAGGTCAACGGAAATCAACATTTTCAAACCATCTCAAACTGCTCAAATAAGATGTTTCAGATGGCAAAATTATTGTTACAACATATACAACTGAAGGTTACTGTATAAACTCAGAGGCCACTTTATTAGGTACACCTGTGCAATCTAATACAATGCAATTTAACATCTCTATGACTGTAATCATTGACATATCCCAGAATGTGAAAAGAAATCCCCCTCGCATTTAATATACAGAGAATAATCACATTTCTGTCATTGATATAACCCAGACTGTGAAAAAAAATCCCCCTAGCATTTAATACACAAGAAATAATTAAATTTTTGTGTTGTTGTTTTTTACGATAAAAAACAACAGTGACATTATGTTAACACACATAATTTAAAGGGTAATCATTTGGAAAATGAATGGATATTTGGTAGTTATGATTAGGACTGCTGTTGGTTAAAAAAATGAACTCAGTGAAAGTGGAAAATAATATTAATATAGACCTATAATATTTTTTTATAACAGTTTTATAACACTGCACGAAAAATAAAAATGGATCAAAAATAAATGCTGTTGCTAACCATAGACATAGCCCAGACTGTGAAAAAATTAAATTTCCGAAGAATTTATTACTCAGAAAATAATTTTCTTTTTCTTTTCAAAACTACATTGGCATTACGTTGTTACGATGATAAGGTAAGATAAGATAAGATAAGATAAGATAAGATAAGATAAGATAAGATAAGATAAGATAAGATAAGAAAAGATAAGATAAGATAAGAAAAGATAAGATAAGATAAAATAACTTTATTTATCCCGAGGTAAATTGTTGTGCAACAGTTGCAATACACAGTAGGAGACAGTATAAGATGCAAACATTTACAAAAATGTACAAATAGTCCAAAATGTTTCATACAATATATATATATATATATATATATATATGTAGAAACATTTACGGCCCCTGGTAGACCACCACACACTCACTGCGGCTGTAACACCACTGTTCCTCCGCTCATGTGCAATACACCCCGTACTATTTATTACTATTCTTACTGTGCTTACTTACTTACCTTACTGTGCAATACAATCTCGTGCAATACGAATGTGCAATATATGTCTTTTTACTATGTATTATTGTTACCACTGGCTGCTAGAGTATTACTCTCACTGTTCACTTTCTGTATTACGTCAACCTGCCACTTACTTGTTGTTGTGTTTTTTTTTGTACTTATATCTTGTACTTATACATTCGTACTTAACCTCTATCTGCACTGTCCCTTTGCTGCTGTAGCGCTGTAAATGTCCCCACTGTGGGACGAATCAAGATGAGCTGTGATGGGGTAAGGTGCAATATTAAGGTGCAATATTAAGGTGCAATATTAAGGAGCAATATTCAACAGGACTGACGTTGGTTAAAATATGGGAGAAAGTGGAAAATATAATTCATTACAATATATATATAATTACATATGCACATGTTATAGGATCATATGGGTGATACTGCATAATAACACATAAGTGCACGTGCAGTTACCAACGTCCACCACTAGATGACGACAGACCGACGTCATCGGTGTCGCGCGGATGGGCGTGGTCACTGCACACTTCCCCCTCTTATAACAGACATTTTTGCAATTCCAGTTGACGGGAAACGGTCTTACTTTGCTGACCGTAGCAACAGAAACCTGACCCCGATATATTCTGAAAAAGGATTGCTTTTTGTGTTGACCGGATATCGGTAAGTTAAACGGAGCCGTTTGCTTCTTTTCTGGTACATCGTGTAGTTGCAGTTAAAAGCGGCGGTGAAGCTAAACGATGGACTGTTTTCCAGACAGGCGTCGTGACGTTATCGGCCCAGACCCGATTCCCCAGTCTTTTTATCGGCTAATGCTAGCTAACGTTAGCATGCGAGACCCGCTACCTATGCAGACCGTTATTCGGGTTTTATAACATAATATACCGTCTGTCCGACGTTATTCTTGGAGCACCGATGCGATTTTGCTGTTCTCGCTAATATCCCGCACCGCATTGCTCGTTAACGGGAACAGGTTATAGGCAAACCCACCCTTGTGAGGGAGGGGAGGAGCAGTGGCTGTGGGAAATATGGAAGCTAGCTTAGTTAATATGGAAGCTAGCTTAGTTAATATGGAAGCTAGCTTAGTTAATTAAGGGTTTAGCTTGAATGATTGACGTGGACATGTGTCAGTTGTGTGAGTTACCGCCATACACCCAAACAATCCATCAACCCAGTAACAAACCATTGGGATCATGATACTTAAATCTGTATTAACACATGTATGTATGTATGTTAGTATCCGTCAATATTTGATGGCGCTGCCATATATTTAAAGGTTCAACAATTAAGAGTTTAATCCGTCATACAACTGTGATATTGTTTTTGGATCAATTAGGCAGTGATGCTGCATGATCTCTCACAATATAGAAAGAATACAAAAATAAACTGTTGGTACTCAGCTTTCTAGTTTCATATATCCAATATTAGTCGTCCAATTTGACCAATTGTTTACAACCCAAATGAGATATAAAAACATGGTGCTGTCTTTTTCTAAAATAGCTGTTGCTTTACTGTTTCCTCAAATCAGGAATCAAGATGTTTTACACATGTGGACCCAATGAAGCCATGGTGGTGTCTGGTGAGATGCATGATTATTATCTTATTATCTTTTATGTTTTAGAAGAGTTTGGTACTGAAACACTTAAGCCTCCATAATGATGCAATATTCATCAGGAGGTCACTGTACTATGTAATGTGTCACAGGGGACCAGTAGACTTGTCATGTGATTTAATCATCACATTTTTTTAATATTGCGCAACACATCAGATTTCGAGTAAACTAGGAATTGTCCTGCTTCATGTAATATTGTCATATGTCATATTATTGTTATACAGGGTTGAAAGTTGAACTGTGAGCCAGTTGATCAGTAACTAGCTGTATATTACTGAATGGCTAAGTGCTGTTTATGTTATGTGTTCTCCCCTCTCTCCCTCCAGGCTTTTGCCGTTCTCCTCCTCTAATGATCGCTGGAGGAAGAGTGTTTGTCCTCCCATGTATTCAGAAGCTCCAGAGGTGATCATGTTTTCAAACTCTTTTCTATTTTGATTACAACATAGCTGCCTGACTTTATGTATTGGTCAAATAGAAGAGACTGATATCGATTCTGAATGCTGTAGCCATTATCGCGTTGCTTGGACAAGTGTTTTTTGTGGCTGATAATTGACTTAATTTCCTCTTTTTCGCTCTGACTTTTCCTTCTTGCTCTTTGTTATAACATCTCACCTGTGCTTATTTTGCTTATTATGCCCGGTCTTCTCAGAATCGCTCTCAACACGCTGACTCTAAATGTGAAGAGTGACAAAGTCTACACTCGCCATGGCGTCCCTATCTCTGTCACTGGCATAGCACAGGTATACTTTGATACCACAAGGCTTTTATTAAATGGGGTCAAAAAGCTGTGCATGTTTCCACAAAAAATTAAGTTATTATAATAGATTGAAAATATTTTGCATAGACACCAAAAAGCAGGGAAGATGATCAGCTGCTATTTAACAATGCTTGCACATACTCTGCTCTCTGTAGGACTGATTAATGAAGCATTTACACATTTGCAAATTAAACTAGTGCAAATATTCTTGCCAGAGCATAAGTACTATATATCGATACTATAAATAAACCCACGGCCTACATATTCAGCTTGAAGGTTATTTACTGTTGGTAAACAAGGGAACGGAAGTACATTTAAAATCAGATAATTCTAAATATTTACTGTTTATGAATGTTTAGTTCAAGTCCAACCAGCTACTCGCTTTTTCACATTTTCTGTTCCTGTCTTTTTCCAGGTGAAGATCCAGGGCCAGAACAAAGAGATGTTGGCCACCGCCTGCCAAATGTTTATGGGCAAATCTGAAGCTGAGATTTCCCAGATTGCACTAGAAACACTGGAGGGACACCAGAGAGCCATCATTGCCCATTTGACTGTGGAGGTGGGCGTATTAACATTGTAAAATGGATTTGCTTGACAATTTCCGGCCATAAACGATTGTTCAGAGTCTTTACGATCACGAGCGTAACCACAAAGTGAATGCCATATACAACTATGAATATCTCTCCTTGTGTGCAGGAGATCTACCAGGATCGTAAGAAGTTCTCCGAGCAGGTCTTCAAGGTGGCCTCCTCTGACCTGGTCAACATGGGAATTGGCGTTGTCAGCTACACGCTCAAAGATGTTCATGATGATCAGGTACTTTGAGTCTGTTTGGGTTCATTTCCTGCCAGTGCTAATGGCAAACATCTGATCATCAAAACACCACCTCAAACACTAATTACTGAAGCAGTAGGAATCTGAAGTGTTGCTGTGAGCCTGAAAGGTTTTTTTATTTATTTTTTATATAAAAGCTTTTAGTCTCTCAACAGACACGCAACTGTACTTTACATTAGAATGAATTAGATCTAAGTGCTTCAGTGGTGACCGAACCATCTCTGCTTTTTATTTCCCTAATGCAGTTTGCTGCTCGAGCTGTGTTGTCTCATAGCTGACTGTCACTGTCTCCCCCCTCCCTGTCACTGTCTCCCCCCTCCCTGTCACTGTCTCCCCCCTCCCCCTCCCTGTCACTGTCTCCCCCCTGCCCCTCCCCCTCCCCGTCTCCCCCCGCCCCCTCCCCGTCTCTCTCTCCCCCCGCCCCCTCCCCGTCTCTCTCTCCCCGCCCC
>CALSCE010009506.1:15724164-15740603 GCA_943593645.1 Bovichtus variegatus | reverse complement strand
TACATATGGCAGCAACAAAGACACTATATAAAAAAAAAACTAAAAACAAACATCGAGTGTGTAAAGTGCTAAATGTGCAGTAGTAGCGGCATCATGTGCAAAGTGCAACAATAAAAGCTGGACTACAGTTCACGGTTAATGGCAGCACATCATTATATTTATTATACCTCATTTCACCTCTTGTCGGTCTAATGTCTCCTGCAGATAAACTTCTCTCTTTAATTGGTGTGAAAATGACAAATTACTCGTAATTTCGTGCGTTTCAGTGGTCGGAGTCAAACTGTGGAATTCTCTAGTTTGTAGAAATATTTTTGAGTTCAAGAAAACGTATAAAGAAATAATAATTAAACGAGAAGTGTCAGCTAATATGTTTCCTGAGTTGATGGTGAATTTGTGTGAATGGCTCTTGATCTAATTCTATAGTTTATTTGTTTTGAGTTAAGGGGCAGACGAAATAAAAAAAAAGAAAAAAAGAAAATCTTCTCCCTGCTCCTTACATGGAATATGAAAATAGAGTTGTGCTTAGATTGTGAAATAGATTGACCGTTGTACCTGTCGGCCCTGGTCTCTGAAGAACTCGCCGGCGTTGTCGATGACTTGCTCATCCGTGAGGTTGGAGTACGGCTGCTCCTGACAAACGCTCAGCATCTCCCACAGCGTGACCCCGAACGCCCACACGTCGCTGGCTGTGGTGAACTTCCCCTGAAACAACCACAGTCGTAACACAGTTATTATCTGGATCATTATCCCTGATGAGGGACGACACGTTCACTAGATTTATTTTACAAATAACTCTTTAGAAGGGGTTAAACATATTTTCCACTGGATATCATGTCTCAGTGTGTGTGTGTGTGTGTGTGTGTGTGTGTGTGTGTGTGCATGTACACACACACAAACAAAAGACAAAACGTAATTAATGTAAGCAGTTTGATTGTGCAACAATATAGTATGTATACAAATATAGATATTAAGAAGTTTGTAATGGAAATGGTATATTTTTTTTCAAATGTCCACATGGATTTTGATATATTTGATTTTTCTAATCCAAATTTTGCAAGTTTCTTAAGTATTTACACAAATGTGAAATACAAAATTCTAATATAAATGGAGGATTCAAAGCAACTTTTTTTAAAAATTTTTATTATAATAATTTTTATTTATTTATTTTTTATTATTATTATTTTTTTTAATTTTTATTATTATTATTATTTTTTAAATCGTCACACATGTACACAGCACAGCACACAGAGTGAAATGTAGATCCCAGTACCAGGCGCAGTGGGCAGATCCTATACAGTTACATATATTGATCAACACTGCAGTGCTGCGTCCATCACACACACACACACACACACACCATCAGATGCACACACACACACGCTCCTCTCACCATGAGTATACACTCCCAGGCCATCCAGCGGATTGGCAGCACAGCTCTGCCCTGGATCCTGTAGTAGTCTCCAGCATACAAGTTCCTGCTCATGCCAAAGTCAGCTATCTTGATGTGGCGCTCACCGCCACGGTCATCTTCGCTCTCGCCCTTCTCGCCCCCGACCAGGCAGTTACGCGTGGCCAGATCCCGGTGCACGAAGTTTAGGGAGGAGAGGAACTTCATTCCTGACGCAATCTGACTGGCCATGGAGATGAGGGCTGGGTAACTGCGGGGGAAACGTTGACGGATGGAGGGAACAATTAACTAAAAACTACAACTGTGTGTTGAAGAATAGAAACAAATAAGTGATGGGCATCTGGTCAAATTACTGTTGGTAGCTAGTGACAAAGCCATCGCAAGGAAATGGGGTGGAGTGGATCCCTGTACCCAGTAACAATAGATAGAGATAGTAGAGGAAATTTACATAAACCGACATGTTATTTGAGATTGCAAGAAGCACAAATAGAAGAAAAGTGTGAGAAATGTACATTATTAAAGGACCAAAAACAGCGACAAAAACAAGAGAACGAACAACTGATTAACTGGATCAAACTGAGAGAAGTAGTCGTGCATGGAAGTGCAACAGGAGGACTGAGGGACTGCGTTTGTTTACATCCGTGCATCGCTCCTGGTTTACCTGATGGTCGGAGCGTTGTGCGAAGGCCCCGTTTTGTCCAGAAGCACTCGGTGGGACAGGTACTGGTTCAAATCTCCACATTCCATGTACTCCGTGACCATACAGAGGGGGTCGCTGCTCACACACACTCCCAGCAGGCGGATGATGTTCGGGTCCTTCAGGCGAGACAGGATCTTCACCTCTTTCAGGAAGTCGTTCCTACCGGGGCGAGTGAAGAAGAGTCAGGACGAGAATGAGAAATCACACAGGAAGGATGAAGAGTGAAGCTTTAAAGTTTTTATTTTAGGCCTGATGTAAAAATCACTTGAAATCAACTCGGGGTCTTTCTGACATTATCGCTTTTCTTTGCTGGTCGATACGTTTTGTGTTGCTCCGGCTCTACACACAGTAATAACCTGTAGACAGCCACTGTGCAGAGAGCCAAAGTACACAAGCAGCAGGTGAAAAGAGGATCTGCGGGACACAATCGGGGCTAAAGTGTGAAAGGCTAAAAGAAATCTCTGCCATGTAAGTAATGACATGTAGATGATACCAACACATTAGATAGTATTTGATATAGTATTTGAAGTCCAAAGCCTGCCCTCTAGAGGTCAAATATCACCTGAAAAGTAAGATTTCTTTGAAGAATTCTGTTATACTTCCTGATTTATCAAGAAAGTCCATCAAATCTCCCGACTCCTACGTCTAAATATACCCCGATATCCCCAGAAATTCAACGAGCGGTGGGACGCTGCAGTTCAGTGAACATACACGAGAGGGTAGAAAAGGAAACGTAAAATAAAAAGTGGAAAGAAAAAGGGTGAGCCACAGCTGAAGCCAGGCTGTGTATGATGTTACCTGGCGTTCTTGGAGGCGTCCGGGCGCAGGATCTTCACTGCGACCAGCAGAGGGCGACCTTTTCTCACATTGAAGGGGAACTCCAGGTTGGGAAGGTCCTGAGGGTTCTCGATTTCACAAAGGTGCACCTTTCACCAAAGAGACAGACACTGTTGAAGCACATTCAGCCCTCCACACACACACTCACACACATTTTTGCAGTTTATTTCCTCACCTCTCCGAACTGTCCTTCTCCCAGCTTCTCCTTGAAGATGAGACACTGGCGCGGCAGCTCCGGCAGCGGGGTGGCGTCGGCCCCGGGGCTTGAGGAGGCCAAGGCGGGCACGGCGTAGGTGTTGTTACCGCTGACACCCTGCAGGCTCACGATGTCCGCCTCGGCGTAATGAGGAACGCTGGGAGGCAGCGGAGGAGACACGGGGGGAGACAGGGAGGGGTAAGGAGGGGAGCCGGGGTAGGGAGGAGGCTCCTCCTGAGCCGGGGGGAAACCCTTCTCCATGTCCATGTCCAAACCACAGGCTGAAGGGTGGAGGAAGAGACACACAGGGTGGAGGAGGTGGAGATTAGAAGAACTGTGTGTGTGTGTGTGTGCGTGTCTGTGTGTGTGTGTGTGTGTGTGTGTGAGAGAGTCACATGCCATCACGACTTGTTTTAAATAGGGATAGTTTGGATTTGGGGGAATTTTATGGGACAACAACAAGAGAAAAGTCGTTGTACAACATTTTTGAAAGACAGAAGGTTTAAAAACAGAAAGAAAATATAGGACAAAAGTCTAATATATCATAAAGAGTTTGGCTACAACACATATGCTGGAGGTTTGCCTTGTAGTGCACATTATTACCAGTTTTTGCTGTTTAGCAGGTCTCCAAATCAGGAAAACGGAACAACTTAACATTCAACACGATCAGCTCTCACATAAGTCAGAGTGTTTTGAATACTAAGTTCTTACACGTTTGTTAAAATGATAATAATGATGATGATGATAAGAAACCAACCCAATGCACACACTGCCCTGAATATGAATACTGAATTTGAAAAGTTACCGTTGCTGTATTTATATAAAACAAACTAAGTTTCCTACTTAGAACTGAACAGTTTTACATTTATTTCTGGAGTAGCTCCTTTGTGATTCCACAGCTTAAGCTCCTCATTGAACATACTGTGTACAATTCCCCGAATATCCAACTATCCCAACAAACAAAGTGACTGTGAGTGAGTAAATGAGAGGCACTAATTATGTGAGTACCAGGAGGGATGTGGGACACATGCAAAGAGAATATCATCAAGAGAAGCATTTCTCTGGCCCTGGAGAGAGAAGGTAGGTAGAGAGGCCCAGCCCGGCGTCTCTTACCCTGGGGCACATTGAGGCTCTTTTCCTGAGCCTGCGCGGTGCTGGGGACGACTAGAGGTCTCGAGCCTTTTCTGTGATCTGACAGGAGCAGGTGATAGGCCGGGTTGTTTAACAGCAAGGCTGCGAGGGCACATACACGTAAAACACACAAAGACGCACGGGAGGAGGCGGGGTACACGCAGGAGCCATGGTATGGATCATATGAATGGCAAACACACACACACACAACGAAACACAATAACAACCATTAGCATGACACGGTTAGCATATCCATTATAATACAAGGGGGGGGGGGGGTTGCACTAACACACAGAACATGAGCATAGCAAGAACAGGCAGAAGTCACAAGTGGAACACAACAAAAAGCCGTGGATGAAATAATGTTGTTGCTCGTGTTATTTCAAACTCACACAGGCGCCTTGTAAAAGACGGCATGCAGACCTCCCGTGGCGCAGAGCAAGAGAAGGAATGCTTTTTTTCTTCCCCTTCCTCAGAACAATAGCGCTTTTGTGCTCCCCTCTGCGCCGTGCATCTTCTTGGAGGCACGCTTCCTCGCAGGGCGCTCGGTTTGCTTTACTTATGTTGTGTGTGTGTGTGTGTGTGCGTGCGTGTGAAAGACAATGTAATATCATTGTTTTCTTGATGTGCATGCCACATTTTTCCCTTTTTAGACGGAGCAGTCTGCACGAACCACATACATGTTTGTAGAATTTTTAATTCTGTACATATGGAGTCGCATTGTTTCTTGTTTGGTCGCCTACAGATCGATCTCTGTCAACATATATTTAGCATGTGGTTTGTTTTACTGCACATGTGATTATTATTATATTTGTTTTTTTGGGACTTAACCACTCCGCTCCAGCAGAAACAACAGACCCGGTCATATCCATAACTGGGTGCTCATTGCTGTCTGAACACGCACCTGTGCTGTCTCTGTGGTCCCGCGGCCGCAGCAGCGCGCTGGGCTCTTGGTACTCTCCCTCTCCCTCGTGGTCGCGGTCGTCGGGGAAAGTGTGGATGCGCTGGTAGCGGCTCGAGTAGCTGTGCGTGTTGTTGATGACCACGTTGTCCGAGGGGACCGACAGGTGGACCCGCAGCTCATCGCTGGACAGACTACCCTGGGCCTGGCAGGGCAGAGGAGGCTCAGGTGAGGCAGAGAAATCAACGTGCAACTCACGGTGGCTTTCATCAGAGATTAATCTGCCAATTATCTGACCGATTAATCGTTAAATGTCTTGTTTGGTCAGTCCAAAACCCAGAGATGTTCACTTTAATATGATATAAAAACAGAGAAAAGCAAGAACTCTCCATATGTGAGAAGCTGAAAACAGCATTCTTCTGCTTTTTTAAAAAACATTTTGGATGAAAAGTTGGCAATTATTGTTTTGTCGATTGACTAATCGTTGCAGCTCTACAGGAAATACAAAATACAGGCAACATACACTCCTTTGCCAGTTTATTAGGTACAGCTAACTAATGCCGACTTATATAAAAGTCAATGCAATAAACATTCATGAGGGTTCAAATGTTTGTGTTTCAGAGAGCTGTTGAGTCCTCCACTATCATGTCAGGCTAAATATTACGATCTACTCCTCTCAGTAGAACACAAAAATACCTCTTAACACCTTTTTTAAAACAGTAAAACCGAACATTATATCCTTCATAAAGTAGGGTTTATTTCAGGACTGTTAGACTGCATTAGTTTTACCTAACAAGCAGGCAACACAGTGTATGTGCATCGCTTGAATCCCGAAAGCAGATGGTGATCAAACTGTGGAAACAGCCTCTAATCTTTGAACAATTGGAAGTAAATTTACAAAGGATTCCCACAACACATCCAGATGGAGATCCGGTGGTATTCTGCCAAAAGACCGGCAGTTGTTACCTCAGCCTGCGATCAATCATTTAAACTGGTTAAAAAGAAAAAAGAAAAAAGGGGCCGTTCAGCCTAATCACACAAGATACATTTTCTCACTTAAGGTTATTTATCCTGTAGAAAGCAGTTAAAGTGAAAGCTGTTGACATAAAGATATATGGATTATCCAGAGAAACCGGGAAATTGTTTCTGGAAAAGCAAATGGATTTAGAGCTTTGAGCCAGACAAACACAAAGTAATTCACTTCCATTGTAGCAGGGTGGCAACAGAGCCCAGAGATAGATGCTCCAAGAGTTCAAGCCCGGAGCCCACCATCCCGCCAATCTCTCGTTACAGTTACAGCCAAATTACCACCTGCAAACAGGACGTGCTGCTTAAAGTGGCAATAGACATGTTTTCTTTTGCTTTAACTCATCATTATGAAGTACATTTGGATTGCACAATGTAATGGCTGTAAAATAACGACACCATCTGTGTTTATGTGGCCTCGCTTTCGCTGCCAGCGGGTACGCTCTCCCGGGAAAACGGCAGCTCGATTTAGGTCACAGGTGCTGAAAACTTGTCTCTTGCCACTTTAAGATCATCACAAAAAAACCTTCCACGCGACCTCAATCTCCACTCACCTTGCCCAGTATCTTTTTCCAGTACTGCCTCCACAGAATGACAGCTATCACAGCCAGCAGCAGGAGGATGATGCCCACCAGGCAGCCAATCAGAATAGCTGTATTACTGCTGTCATCCTTGGCCACAGGAAGCCCCGCTCTGGGAGTGTTTCCACCAAATTCTGCATCTGGAGGAGAGAATACAGGTGGAGATGTTAGGTGTTTGTACGTGCACAAGCCTGATGGTCTGAAACCTGCTGGTATTTGTAGGTCTGATGTGACACGTCAGTGTGTATTTCTCACAGCGCACTGTTAATACACTGCTCGGTCTGTGAGCATTAGCTCTTTCAGCGCAGTCACGCACTCCCTCGGGTCACACTCACACACACATCAACATTGTTTCATCAGCTTATTAAACATCTGATGGGGATTGCGTGTAGGAATATGAATCCAGTACGCCCGCTCTTACCACAGGGCTCCTCATCGCACGCTGCTGGGAGAACTGAATGTGAACTGTTTCAGCTCTGTAGTTAAAATATTAAAATCATCCAGTTATTTTTCTCCCTTAAAAAAAAAAAAGGTCAAATGTGGCATGGCATTTGAGTGAGGGATGAACTACAAACAACTTTAAATGGAGTAAGTGGCGGTTTAGATCAAATAGCTCAATTAAAAAGAACAAAAAACAGGCACACAAAGCATATAGGATGCTTGTGTGTGTATATACACGAGATATACGCCTGCAAGCATACACACATTCACGAGCCAAAGATGTACACACACACACACACACACACACACACACCATTGTCACAACAGGAAACACCCCGTTTCTCTCTCTCTGTGTCAGTTCAACACCATGCGGGTAATAAACAAATCAAAAACAAAGCCGTTCAACCAAAGCCAGTAACGAGGACAAAGCAGCATACACGCCACACAAAACCATTTCCAGCTTTCTGAAAAGCCTGGTATTGTTTAGCCGTGTAGAACAGAGCCAGTTCCCCGAAACAACATGCAGTTTGTGAGACCGCAGGAAGCCAAGTTGTTATTGTACATAAATATAATGTACTATAGCTCAGTTAGGGTTTTTCCTACAGCTGTATATCTTCAAACCCAAGGGGACAGAGCGAAGTGCCAAAGCCTACCCCTGTAATCCCTCCTCCAGTATACTTCATACTCTCCGTGGGACAGTTTTAAGATGCTGGAGGAGGGCCAGAGCGGCTGGAGCTAGCTCCCGTCGCTCGGTTCATCCGCTCAGTCGACTTTTTTCTTTGCTCTCTCACCTGACAGCGTCCAGTTACCAGTGGTGTCCATCATGTAGGAGGTGGTGGGAGGGGGTTCTGGAGGGGCGAGGGATGGACAAAGGAGGAATATGTGAGAAGAGATGAGGTGAAGAGTCAGAAGAGGGCGACGAGGAGAGGAAATCATGGAGAGCAGGATTCTGGCTCATTTCATTGAGGATTAAAAGTCTCTAAAAGTTCACGGCAACTTTTCAAAAGTCTGACGTGAGATGTAAAAAAAAAAAGAAAAACTTTAAGAATTTGAAATTAACATTTGACCTTTAAACCAGATTTCTCCTGCCCTTTAAATACAATGAAATATGTAAGATAAGCATCCGGCGTTGACTAAGTTTCAGCAAATGTTTGGCTCGAGGCCAAAGGATTTCAGAGCTCGTGATAAAGAGCGAGGCGAGTCCGACGCGGGCCTCCATTGGCAGCGCCTGCTGTTGGCTCGGCTTTGGACACATGGCTTAGATACACTGCAGACGTGCTCACACTCATCACAAACTGCAGAGAACGAGACGGGCACAGAGACTGGAGGTGACGAGGGAGAGATCAGGGCCGTTACAGAGTCATGTGGATGAGGCAGCATGTGGGTGACGGAAGGGGACGACTGAGAAGGAATGGTCGGTGGAAAGAGGGAAAGTGAATTCAAGAAGATGTGGGGGGGGGACGGACGGAGAGGAGCAACAGCGGGACTCACCAGATGGGCCGGAGGTGGAGTTGGAGGAGCTGTGGATCGACGTGGGAGAGGAGGAGGTGTGGATGACGGGAGGAGCAGAGGAGCTGCTGGGAACCTTAGGAAGGTTAGAAGGAAGGAAACCCGTCGCTGTGACATCCTCGTCAAACGGCTCTGGATAAGGAAGAGAAGGGGGGGGGGGCAATTTAATGACAATGAATCATGTTTTATACATTTAGTTTTTTTTTATAAATACAACACAACACACCATCTGGTTGTCCTCAGATGTTGGGAAACTGTAGTTGTGGTTGTGTTTCCAGACAAAACGGTCGTCATAATCATAATTATGTTGTTTTTTTTAACTGATGCATTCCTGATAAAGACAAACTCTTTCCTTGGGAATACGATAAAATCAGCGATCGGAATCGACAGATAAAAAGGCTTTAAAGAGAAGTACAAGCATCAGGCAGAAATACTCCGATATGACGTCATGCAAACTGTTGTGAACCGATGTCTGTGGTGTTTTAAAGTGTCCGAAACGATTGCTCAGGGTCCTCATGCAACACTACACATTTAATGACAGAGATTACATTGTTTTAGATCTCGTGAAATAGGTCAAATCTGCCCTGGTTGCTATATATATATATATTTGCAGGATTGTCTGAGAAACAGCATCATCCAAGCCTGTTAAAGTAGGATGGAGTATGAATGAGTTTGAACATGTTACATACAAATTTAAATGGTAATTTGAAGTAGTTTTTTTTTTTATTTTGTCCCAGCGAACGCGTACATTTTGAAAAGCATTGAATTGAATCTGCCAGTGGGCCATCACCACAACAGTGGGAATAATAATATGTTAATTCCAAAATGAGTTGGAAAATATCGGCAAATATCTAATATTATGAATCCCTACGTGGAAACCTTATATATTAACTGGCTCCCTAAGCACAAGGCTTCAGCAGCAGTAAGTACGGAGTGTGGATGGTGCCGGTTCACCTCCCGGCACTGACGAGGTGCCTTTGAGCAACGCACCGAACCCCCACACTGCTCCCCGGGCGCTGATACTATAATAGCTGCCCACTGCTCCTAATGCTGGGGTGAAATGCAGAGTCTAAATGTGTGTGTGTGTGTGTGCTGTCTACTCGTGTGTGTCCATTAAAAGAGGATTCAAAATCCTCCACTTACCATTTCCATTGTCTCTTTGTTTTAAAAGCCAATACGTCTGCAGAGTGTTTAACAACACCACCAGCTGTTTCACAAAACGATCCTGCCATTGTTCCCCAACTAACAGTTTGTCACCCAGGTAGACGGCGCAGTCTGTGCAATTGTTGCTTTAAAAAAAACAACAAATTCAATAAAAATCGACCAGGTTCTGGTTCCAGAGGATCCCGTATGAGAGCATTAGGTAGGTAAGATTTGGTGGTTTTTGTTGGTCTAGACTCCAGTTTGCAGCCATAATGCTGACATTCACCTTAAAGCAGGCAAAAGAAAGAAATATGTTCACTATCTAGTGCGCAGGCTTATTGATTACCAGGCTGACCACACGTGCCCGGCTGCTGGGTCGATTCCTTTTAGCTACCTGAACGCGGTGCGATTGCTGAGCACTTTGCCGATTCTTGTCACGCCAAAACTGACAGAGATTTTGAGCAGAGACGACAGTCTAATTAGCCACAGCAATCTCATTTGGAGAGCAGCTGAGGAGCCCTCTATCTGACTTCCAATCACACAGAAGTCAATCTTTGTCAGGAGATATGTGAGCCCCTCTGTGTGCTGCACGGGTCTGTCTCAGCCCGTAAACAGCTGGGTGGGAAGGATAAGACAACAGACTCTGATTATGAGAAACTTTCAAATGAATTACGGAGGGAATAAAGAACAACCGACACCATGGTTCACAATTTCCCCTTCTAATGTTTTTTAGTAGAGCACAGCAGCATTATTTCTTCTGTTGAATCCCTGCCAGAGTCTGGACAAAGTCCTTGACTGTAAAACAATTCTCACAGCTTAAATCAATTCACACAGGAAGGACAAAAACTTCACTCTGAATGTGAAGTATGCTGGTTGGACTTGTACCCACAGTACAATCTTTTTTCAGGCATCCCTTTTCCCCCATTGTTTGGACAATGCCAAACGTCTCATGGACCTCCTGCCCATCGGAGCCAACACATATCTCACGTTTTCTGTTTCCTACCAGAGAGGAAGGAGATCTCGCTGATGAGCAGCCAGTGGTCAGCGAAGTAGAATTTACAGCGGAGGATCTGAGCCGGCCGGCCGCCCAGGGGGAGGGAGATGGGTCGTGAGGAGGGGTCCTTTAGATCCTCAAGGGGCACGGGCAGAGTGAGTTCAGGGGACCAGGGCTGGAGGATGCCGGGCTTAAAAAGACACTCCACCTTGCTGAAGACTCGCACGCCCTGAGTGTGGCGGTTGTTACTGTGCACCTGGAGGAGGGAGACAAGAGAAAGAAAGGACAGATGAAGAGATGCAAGATGTCAAGACAATACTTTAGTTGTCTACACACCTGCGTTAGCCGGACCGTCGCGCGCAAACATCGGACAAACTCGGGGGAAATTATGACCTTAATCATTCGTTATTCGTGGAGGCACAGAGATTCAATTAACACACAAAATGAATGACACTTTCTCATCTTGTTCAAGCGTAATTGCTTTGGCACGACTGAGTAGGACTACAAATTATAAAAATGAGAACACCGGGGGTGGGGGGGGGATGGAGGATGCGGTGTTGCGACAGGAGACCGGTGGAGGAGAGCGGATGATATATATATCTTTCCTGTTTTTACAAGCAGAGAAAGGCCAAAGAGAGAGAATCCATAAAAGCGGATCTAATATACGAGGTGTCATTGTGGCGGGGAAGAGGAAGAGGAGCTTGAGGAGAACAGAGAGATGACAAGAAGGAAGATGGAGGAGGGTGTTTAAATGAGCGGGCAAGAGGTCAAAGCTATAGATCTGACTGAGAGATAGAAAAGTAAGGAGGAGATGGTGGGAGGGGTTTTTTTTTTCTTTTCCTAAGAGGAGGAAAGATGGTGCGACGGCTGCTCTGACAGGTTAGCCATTAACCTCACACTTACTGCAAGGCTAGCCACTAACCTAATGCACATGTCACACACACACACACACACACACAGGAAGAACAGCTGCACCAGATGTTGAGTTGACGTCAAACTGATTCTGGAAGGGGACAAAATGGGGGGTGAGGGCATATATTGCATGTTGGTGGTACGGGTGGGGGGGGGTGGGGTCTAATAAGTCAACAGAGCCAAAGTAATTCACTACTCCTTTAGGGAAAACGGCTCCAATGACCTGCACAAAGCTTCATTTGGGAGCATAACACCGCCTTCGTTATGCTCCGCTCGTTTCATCATAAATCTCGCCTGCATTCACGAGTTCCCTCTGATCACGTTGTTGCGTTTCCCCGTCTTCCACATGAGCTTATAATGAAAAGTTACATCAAATCCCAGAGGACAGAGCTGGATCTTTACAAAAGTCTCCAGTCTGGTAAATGTCCCGTAGGAAGTGTAGTTGGACTAACAAAGAGGTCAAAGAGCAGGTTCCCCTTCGGGGGAGTGATTAGGTGCAGGTTAAGGAACTACAGCGACAAGTCAAGCCTGAATTAGGTTCGGGTTTCCTCTCTTTATTTATTTGACCCGTGTGTCTGACATATCCGCTCTGCCAGGCCAGCATAACGGTGTGTGTCAGCTGAGGTCAGTGAGGGAAACCCACAGGGGAAAAGGCAGGAAAAACAGGACAAGGAAAAACACTAGGAATACCGCTGGGAAGCATTTTAAGAGAAGGTAACCGAGAAACACTAGAATAACAATGAATATGTAACAAAAGAAAGCTGAGAGAGAACATTCAGAAATGTTGGATCGTGGTCAAAACCAAACCTCCAAAAGATGACTCGTCTGACGGCGGTTTAATATGCACATGTATAGGACAGATCCCAGCCAACCCGACATTCCCACCGGCGTCCAACAAGACAACACGGTTAGAACTCAAACTGGGTTGCTTCATATCATCGTCCCCCTTTGCTCCACAAACTAACCCCAGAAGCCACACAGACGCACAAACAAAGCTGTGATGCAACTCAGTGGCACCCAGAGAGCCGCGCACTGACGCACTGTCCCCTGATAAACAATGGCACATTAAAACTAATTAAATGGCTGCAGAGCAATTCCAGCCAAAAACGCTGCTTTCTGACGAGATGGCAGACGCATAACTCTTTTTGTTGGAGCTCGTTCGGGAGGTCGTGCTGGTTGGAGCTGCAGGAATTGCAAAGGAGTTTCATCAGATGCAAAAATAAAAACAAATCAGCCTAATGACCTGCCATAAACACAATGACATGCTTCTCTTGTGTTAATGAGGCAATTAATTAACCACATCAAGGTATTAATTATAAAACAGATCTTCATACTTGTCTCATTTTAAAAGCATGAAGAAGTTATAAAAGTTCAATAAAAATCAGTTTTCCTTCTTTAATATGCAGAAGTATGCATCAAGATGCTCTTAAATCTAGTCATGTCCTCTAAAGGGGGAACAAGTGGTGAATGCAGAAAGTTTGCATTGTGAACCCTTTTTAGATTAGTTCTACTTTTGCCTTTACTGGATAGTTGATCGTTTATGTACAGACAGGAACAATGTGGAGAGGAAACAGCATGTGTCACAGAGACTGTGCTGTTCTTGAGTCATTGTCACACAGACAAAGAGATTCCAACGGGAAAACAACGTCCTGCACTTTGATATTCATTTACACGCAACACAAGAAAGACACCGTCATCCGATCTGATACGAGACTGAATGTGCAGGAAACTTCACATTCTGCAGTTTCAGCATAATCTCCGGTTTACGAACGTACTGAGCTGAGCCTCGTAATCCACACTGGAGCATATTTTAATAAGAGCCCTGAGGACACAGACCGGAAACTGGGCCTTTTAGCCTCCATGGCATCTCTGACTGACCTATATGCAGGCAGCTCCATGTTGTCAGAGACTCCAGTGGGATAACAACGTCCTGCATAAGCCTCTCAAATGTGTGTGTACACGCAACAACACCTTCGCCGCCTACCTGCATGTTGAGGAAGGCTCGTGGTCTCTCAAAGTGGAACTCGATATCCACGCTGCCTTGCCCGAGGGCTTCCCGGCTCCAGCCCAGGTAGTCGTACCCGGGCCACACCCTCAGCTCTTTGGTTTCCATAAAGTCGTCTCCTCCCAGGACGCCGTCGCACAGCTGTCCCAGGCCTCCAAACTGCATCCTGCACAAACACAAACACGGACGTGTCTATTGATGGAAAACGTAAAGTTAAATGTACGTTTTTAAAAAACGTGGAGCCCAGGAAGAATGGGCATCCTATAATGACCTAAACTAAACAACTCTGTATGCGTGTAACATAAAGCTCTGTGCAGAAATAGTGCTGGATGCTGCGGAGCGCCTGTCACCATCTATTTACAAATGTATTCATGTACTGGCATGCAAAGATGCATAAATAAGCATATATACATAGATGCACATGCAAAAAAGCCCACACACACACACACACGGACACACACACGTCTGGATTACATCAAATGTGTTAGCTCATTCGCTAGCAAAACATTTCAGCCCCATTACCCACACAGCCCGTGCATGTGTGGACCCCCACCAGGTCCTAGTTCACCCCTCCTTTGCACCCTGGCAAAGCATTATGGCCAGGAAACAAACTCAACTCCAGCAACTCCAAAAAAAATAATGTCATTCCTTTTCCATGAGGCGGACACCAGAATAACCGATATCCAAAACGGAGCAGGTTCTGGGAATGTATTTAGATGAGATACTTACTCATACATAGAAATGGAAATGGTGAAATAAATAAAAAAGCCGCTGAATATCTTACCCTTGCTCAGTGCTCCCATCGTAGGTGGAGTCGTTTAGATAGACAGGCAAGCCAGAGAGGTGCATGACGTGACCCACTGGAGCCGCGTAAGCCTTCAACCCATCTGAGAGACAGAGAAATATTTACATATATTCAATACTATTCATGCGCTTGTTCAAACAAAACATCTTTTCGTTTTTCTTTTTAAGAAGTGAGGCCTGCACATGCTGCGTCTGAAGCTTTTCATCACCATGAGCGGCTACACGTTTCACTGAGCCAACATTAAAAACAGTAATCACTGCTGCGGACAAGCGGCTACAGATGTTGTTTTAAGGAGTAAAACAAATGAAGAGGTCCACCGCTCCGGCCCAGCCACCATTAACCGCTGAAACTCAACCCTCAACGCTCCAATATACAGCTAATCAGCCTGCTCCCCGAGAAAGGAGGTGACGTCAGCAACACGGCTGCTCTGCTACCCATAATAAACAAGGCTTCACGTAGGATTTACAGTGTGTGCACATAAATGAGCGCCTGTGAATGTGATTACGAATTTACATGTGGAAAGACACTGTGCCGCCATAACATCCGATAGATGAGGCGGAACGTGCGTCAAACTTGACATTCGGTAAATCCTGTATAATCTCTGGCTTGTGGACGAACTGAGCTGCAGTGGATCGAGCATATTTTAGAAAGATGTTCTCCCCGAAGACACAGACCGGGAACTGAGGCTTTTAGCCCCCGTGACAGGTGTGATTTACAGGCGGCCTGATGCTGTCTGAGGGAGGTGGATGGAGCAGGAGGAGGATGGAGCAGGAGGAGGTGGGCCACTCATAAATACTCAGCTAGTCAGTCTTGTGCTACGTGGAACACGGAGACAGACACAATTTATCACTGTGTGGCTTCTTTTTATTTTTTATCTGGGAAAACCTCAGAGGGGCTGTTAATTTGATGCAATGCCTCAAATCAATGCACGGGACATATGGAGAAAACAGACCCTCGTCATCATCACTATCGAACAACTCGACCGGCTAATCTCAGTAAATCTAGAGTGAGAGTGAACTTCAATCACCTTCAACATATGAAATGTGATCTGATTTATTAAAAAGGTGTGGGTGGGCATGCCTCAGAATATAAAAAACACAGAGACAGAGATATATTTTAGGTATATAGATATATTTTAGATTTTTGAGATAGAGATATCCATCTATCTATCTATCTATAGATATCTATATCTATCTATCTATAGATATCTATATCTATCTATCTATAGATATCTATATCTATCTATCTATCTATCTATCTCTATATCTATCTATCTATAGATATCTATATCTATCTATCTATATCTATCTATAGATATCTATATATCTATATCTATCTATCTATATCTATCTATAGATATCTATCTATCTATATCTATCTATATCTATCTCTATAGATATCTATATCTATCTATCTATATCTATCTCTATAGATATCTATATCTATATCTATCTCTATATCTATATCTATCTCTATATCTATATCTATCTCTATATCTATATCTATCTCTATATCTATATCTAGATATCTCTAGATATCTATATCTATCTATATCTATAGATATCGATATCTATAGATATCTATATCTATCTATATCGATAGATATCTATATCTATCGATATATATATCTATCTATATATATATCTATCTATATCTATAGATATATATATCTATCGATATCTATCGATATCTATATCTATCTATAGATATCGATATCTATAGATATCTATATCTATCTATAGATATCGATATCTATCTATAGATATCGATATCTATCTATAGATATCCCTCTATAGATCTATCTCTATCTAGATCTATCTCTATATCTATCTATCTCTATATCTATCTAT
>CALSCE010009506.1:15693082-15704759 GCA_943593645.1 Bovichtus variegatus | reverse complement strand
TGTGTGTGTGTGTGTGTGTGTGTGTGTGTGTGTGTGTGTGTGTGTGTCTGCAGCCCCCAGGGGACCGTATAAAACCAACTAATGAATTTCTCTGCTCTGCTTATGCTCCAACTCTCTTATGAAACCAATTCATTACACTCCGGTCTCGCCAACATGTTAGCCAGGGTCACACGGGGTGCAAGAGTGGGGCAAATAAGAGGAAGGGGGTGGGGGTGGGGGTGGGGGGGGTGAGTCCCCACGACACCCGGGCTGCGTCATGAGAAAGCTTTCCAAGAAGGAAAAAAAGAAAAAGAAGAAAATATCATATTCAAACCACATGGGCATTTTAGGCGTGACCAATGCTGGCAGAAAAGACATTTAGCACAGCAGATTTTAATTAACACTTTTGAAATTTATGGTGTCATGCTCCAGTAAATCTGGGGTCTTTGTCTGGCTGTAATTACTGCCATGCAGGTTTGAGGGCCACAACGTAGTTAGAGCTCAAGCTGGGGAAACGAGGCTGCTCGTGGCTCTGGCTGCGAGTCAGAAATCATTCCAGATGATTCCTCTCGTCCCTCCGCTGAGTTTATCTAGTCAGCAAATAGCATCAGTGAGTACACAAGTTGGCAGTGAATCCAAATTACGTGAGATGAGGGGATTTCCACCCACCTCCATCCCGTAAATAATGGCAGTCCTCAGTGGTGACTATCATCATACCGTCTCCGCTCGCTGGTGACTGCTGCCCATTGGGTCACGAGACATAATTAGATAATAGCTGCAGCCAGATTTACTCTGACAGCAGCACTGGATGGATGTCAAGAGTGTGAATAACTTTACAAACACTGTCAATACAGTCATCTCACAATGACTTTATAAGCAGACCACTCAAAGGAGGCATAAATCACAAGGCAATGCCTCACATTTCTAACTCATGACTTACAGAAATCATTCTATTAGAAGTTGGGAGACGTTAATAAGAGGTTACGAGTTATTAAAAGCAGTTGGGACAATGCCTGGAGGTTTGTTTTTTATTAGTTTGAGCCACTTTCTTCCTCCCATTCACATCCTGGTGTATAAGTCATGTAAGGCACACGGTGAGAATGAAAATTGGAAGTGCTTTGATAAACAAACACTATTATAATTAAAGCAAACTCACTATTTATCCCACAGCAGCATCTTTTCTGGAGACTGTTGATATTATTATATTTTACTTAAGTTAAAGAAGTAATACCACAGTGTGGAAAATGTCCTGCTGTGAAAATCCTACAAAAGTATTAGCATTAAAAATATAATTAAAGTACCAAAAGTAAAAGTACTCATTATACAGAATGGCCCATTTCAGAATCATATATATTCTTGTTCCTGGATTATAATTATTATTGCATTAATATGTAAGCATGTTGCAGCTGGTACTTATACTACTGGGTATCTTAATCCATAAAAACACATCATAATTCATTAGTTGATTTACACTTGGTATAAATAATCAGAATCTGCAAAAATAATTAGTTAACTGAAGGTTATGTTGGAATGTTTACCTCTGAAATGTAGTCGAGCAGAAGTGTAAAGTAGCATAAAATCACTCAAGTAAAGTACAAGTACATCAAAATGTGCAATACTTGAGTACATGTGTGTAGTGACATCACCCCTGACTCTGCAGCTTTTAATACTGGACTGTTCATGCATCTGTTTTCTATACTTCTATACTTCTATACTATACTATAAGTACTTCCCCCACACGTGAGGTTGGAGTCTGTCCCATAATGCATTGGGTAAATTGCAGGTCATCACAAAGCTCCTAACACAGGGCCTCCATATGCATCAATATTTAGCATAACATTAGTTTTACATCAATTTAAAAAGCCTCGTCTACAAATAATTATATTATAGAGCTTAATCTTGCTAATTACTTACATTATTCTGTGATGATGATTTTGTGGTTGGGTAGATTTTAATTTATTTCATGCTATACACTTGAAATATTGCTCAACCTTGACATTTACCAATGAAGTAGTTTGACTTTAATTAGATCAGAGTGGAGCAGCACTATCGGCCGATCTCATCGTAGTAATTATCCGTCTTTGGTAACAGGAAGTCCCCTGACTAATTACAAGAGACAACTTTAACCAATAAGCACCAACATCTCTCTATTCTAAGTCTAAGTCTATTTGGCATTCTGGCAAACTGTAATTACTCTGACAAAGCCCATGCAAAATGTAGTCAAAACATTTAACTGCAAAGTTCACACGGTCATCTGTTCTGTTTCATTTTTGTGCATTTGAAATGAATAATGGGAGTTGGTGTGTGTGTGTCTTTTTATTGTTTCTAAATTAAAATAATAAAGTCAGAGGGTTTGTCATTGAAGGATATTTCAATGACATGTGCTTTTCTATGTTAAACTATAACATATTTAATGCATTTTCTCACACAAGTTCCACGCAAATATCTTAACGACGTCTTTAAATAAAACACAAAAACACTCACGGACACCTGTGCTGGCTGAGAGGATTATTTTTCTTTTATTGCAGAAAGCAGTCCAGTCATCATTAGGCGTACTAGGAATGAAATGAGGATTGCAGCAAATAGCCTGAACACACGTCAAGCCTTCACACGACACTCTCCAGACGCTTTCAGTTTAACTATTTAAAAAAAAAAAAAAAAAAAAAATTCACATCAACAAAAGTGAGTTGTGTTTGGAACTGCTTTACACTGTACCAATGGTAGAGCTGACTGCATGTGGCTGCAGTGTGATGCGTTACACAGTAACACAGCACTGTGCTGAAGGAGGTACGACAGCACACACACACACACACACTCATACAGCACTCAGGATCGTAGCGGGGACATCACACAGTAAGTAAGAGAAGAGAGAGACCAGTCAAAAAGCAAAAGTCGGTGTTTTTTTTTGAATTTCAAGGGAGAATTAGATGAAATCAGCCGTGACTGAGAATCGTCTGCAGCAACAACAACATTAAAAGATCTGACCTTGAAATTGAGCAGCGTGTTGAAGTTATAGCTGATAAAACACAGATGTAGTGTGTAATGTTATTTACAATGATGCACAGATGGAAGCTAAGACGGCCAGTCTCTCTTTTTGTGAGGTTAAAAGGAATAGTTTGACATTTTGGTAACTACGCTTGTTCCCTTTCATGCAGTTAGGGTGAGAAGATCCATAAGACTCTTATATCTGCACGGTAAATATATAAGCACCTTTAAAACTTACTAATTAACACATAACATATTGTTTGTTTAAGCCATACAAGCACAAAAACAAGTGTAAAATCACATCGTGGGGGTTTTGTGCAGGACTATTACACAACGGGTCATGTGTGTGTGTCTTAAACAAACAAGGTGTTAATGTGTTAATCCAGTAGGATTATGTTGGAGGGCTGAAGAATTCAATCACAATTTTCTCAAAACCGCAATATCCAAATCTTAGGAAGCGCAATATTTGTCAAAAAGGCAAAAAAAAAAAAAAAAAGAGATGTCAAAATACAATTCTCAAAAAAATAATAAAAATCTTGTTTTGTACAGAAAAAACAAAAAAAACAACCAAATCACATCATCACTTATATATTTGTCAATGAAAAAAAAGAGAATACTGATGCAAAAACGATAATTCCTTCCATTACCGTGAATCATATCGCAATATTAGGCAAAATATTCGCAGTTAGATACGTCTTCTGTCTTCATGTTTACCGGACCGATCTTCTCGTCCAACTCTCGGTGAGAGAGCGGATTTGCCAAAATGTCGAACTATCCCTGAAACTGATTGCAGGAATAGTTGCACTGATAGTCTATAAATGTAGCCGAAACCCTGCGCTAAAAACTGTAATCTCCATCAACATCCAAGGATCATTGTTGTAGTAGTTAAAACACTACAAGGTAAATTCCTGAAACAGCAAAACAGGATTCAACCCCCCCCCCCCCCTCCCCATCCCAAACCTTTCCTGCTGACTGTGTAGAACCACACTAAATAAAATATCACTCTCAGAAACAGTATTATTTAAATCAAGTTCAGATAAATGAACCTCTAACGGAGCCCTAATACTGGGAACTGCAAACCTGTGTGTAAAATGTTGCTTTTATTCATTCCACTTTTATGGCCCAATATCTCCCATTTCCAGTCCTCACACCCTTTAACCAACGTTTTGACAAACTATGGTCCATAAAGAAGATTTAGAGTCGTGGTCTTAAATCTCCAGCTGCTCACAGCCAAACGGCTCCAGTGAATGACGTCATATTGATATTGCATCCGATATGTTTTATCATCCTTTCCTGAACTTTGGCATCTCAGCTGTGAAGTCACTTATCAATGAAGAGATTGAAAACCAGTTGATTTATTAACGTAGACTGAGGGGAAGTTACGTTGTTCATTTTCTTCTGAGAACTACATGCAAAAAAAAAAAACCAAAAACCAAAAGGTTAAATCGAACCTAACCAAACCCATTCCTAGAAGCAACACTAAAGAACAAGCTTTGCGGATGAAGAAGCAGAGCAGAGGCACAGCATGGAATACATAAATATGCTCTGTATATTATTAGGGGGAAGGAAACGGGGGGTGAATTAATCATAATAGATCATGGTGATGTTCAGAGAAGGTCGGTGACATGAGGGGTGGCGATGTGAGAACAAATGAGAAGGAATGCAGATTCAGGGATGAAGAAAGGAATGAAAAGTGCACTAAACGGAGGTCAGAAAAGAGGAAACACTTATTCTTCCTGCTCGTCTTTCCCTCGGGTATCACTCGCACTCATTTTCCCGCAGGACATTGTACATGTTGACAGTGAAGCCAGATGGCTTCTCTTCCTTCGGCTTTGGATGTCCAAACCCCTCGTCTTCATCGTCTCCATCCTCATCGTCGTCTGCGTCCCGGTCCCTCTCGTCCTCTGGCTCCGTGCTGGACTCTCCGTCGTCATCATCGTCCCGCTCTCCTTCCTCCTTTGTCGTCCGTCCCTGCAGGGCCATAATCTCCGGCAGGTCTGGGTGATTTTCCCAGTGCTCTGCAGACCGTAAATAATCAAAACATTAAGACATTCCACACACACCTGTCGTTCTCACCTTTCAAATACACTTGAAATGGAAATGACGAGTCATGGACGACCCTTTTATCTTCACCTCTCAGACAGCTGTAGCCAGGTGGTCTTAGGCAGAGGCACAATCTGCCATCGATTGCCAACCGCAGGAGACTGTTTGCTGCACGGTAAACATCGTGGCGAGCTGCTTTTGCGGTCTTATAGCCTCTCCGCTCTGCCCATGCTAAAGAACACAAAGACAGATGGAAGAGTGACACATGACAACACATCCTATTATTGTCCATAATGAAATGAAATAGCCATTGGCTTTTTACTTTTAAAAATCGATAATGGGACATGACTTGGCCATTTGCCTTTCAATATTTTGGTGTACTGAGGTAGTGGTGAAGTAGGTGAGTAACTGTGCACATACGATGCCCAAACTCTCAGACGCTACAACAAATGAGACGGTGGGCGTCACAGAGAAAACGCTTACCCTCGCACACATCCCAGGCAGTCCAGCTGAGCTCTTTGGACTCCGGGTTTTCGAGATGGGGTTTGTTGTCCATCAAACTGGGATGTTTGAGCTTCAGCAGAGAAAAGAAAGCGGTCCTTTCGCACAGATAACCAACTGAGCTGTAGGGCTCCTGCAGCTGAGACACTGGGTAGATGCCCGCCAGAATCTGGAGAAAATTAAATAAAAAATAAATAAAAAAATAGACAATAGGGAGAAAGAAAAAAAGTCGATAAGAAAAATCACAGCGAGGTTCAAAACTTTGGAAAATGCCATAAGCATACTACCCAAAGGTTGAGCATTTAGAAGATAACAAGATGGTTTTTATAAAAATCAATAATCTGTCATCCCTGAGGTGTGCGAGCGCACTTTTCAACACAATTAGGTTTATATTGAGCCTAAACAAGCAAACAAACTCAAAGTCACATCTGCTCTGAAGCACAAAGTGAGGTTGTACCTGCAACTGTTTGTCGACAACAGAGGGGAAAACCAGTCCAGGGCAGTCACAGAGTTTCACTGTCGGGGTGAGGTAGTAGGTCTGGAAGTATTTGGTGTGTCCTGGGGTTCGGGACACGCTCACCACCTTCCTCGCCACCAGGCTGTTTATAACAGATGACTTGCCTACATTCGGAAAGCCTGCAGGGAAGAAAGAAAAGTTTAAGAGTCTTTAATATCTACAAATTGGTTTGCTGATGCAAGCCAGACGTGTTCTGGTGAGCGGTGGACAAAATACCCAGTTGAGAAGTTTCTTGGAAACTGATTTAGTTTGCAAACTTTTGTTTTGGATCAATTGAAAGACACGTTCGCTAAAAGCTCAGATGCATACCGATGCAGCCCAGTGTGAGAACCCCATCTTTGTACAGCTCCTGGGTCGGGCTGCTCATCTCCATAGCGCTGTCACTTTGATGCTCCATCAGCACCGTCTCTGCTCCGTCATCCGGCTGCTCCCCATCCAGCCGCTCCGCACCAGCATCTCTCATAATCTTCTGCTCCCAGCTGGAAAGGTCAACTTTAAAAAAGAAGAAGTGACACTTAAAGTTCACAGAGTGGACACCTGACAGATGACGCAAGTTATTATTGCGAGTATGCAAGAAAGTTCAGGGTCTTTGGAAGGTTGTTGTACGAGCTACTTATCTACAGTAGATGGCGGTCGGCACGCCCCCAGTTTGGAAAAACAGACAAGAGTATCAGCAGGGAAGCAAAACATATTTCAGACACCTAAAAAGAAACAACACCAGTGCAAGTGTACGCTGCATTTAGAATACTTTCACCTTGCACTGAAGTTGTTATCTATGCTCTCTTTAAAGCCACAGTCAAAAACAATAATTTTACCTCCCAGAACACAGGAGTTGCTGGTCTAGCGCTGCCTCGAGCGGTTAGTTCGTACGTGTTGTTGCGCGACTTTGGTGAATCAGAACTAACCCTTTAAACCACCAAAGTCACACAATAACACAAACAAACTGAGCAATGGTAGACGAGCAACTGCTGTGTTCTGAGGTAAAAATACTGTCTTTGTGTAAGGAGTCTTTTGGCTTTAGAGAGAACATAGATAACGGCTTCTGTTCCCCGTCGTGGAAGGCTGTGAAATATTCTAAACATAGCGTATACTTAAACTGATATAGATATTTTAACTGTGGCTAAAATATATGTTTTGCTGCTGCCCACGTCCTCAGCAGTACATTGCTTCGCTCCTATGACTGTACGTGCCTTTAGGTAACACACAGACTACAGATAAGTAACTCGTACATACACTTGACAACATGCAGACACCCACCTCTCCCTGCTGTGATCTCCTGACAGGCCTTCAGGATATCTAAAGGACCTCCAGAGTGACTCCAGTCAGCCTTCCTCCTCATCCTCTTCTTCTGGAGCACTACAAGCCAGCAGACAGACAGGCGGTTATTCTAATCGCAACGAGAGCCAGTCGGGTTATGTTGGTGATATTGCACTCAAATGTCTTCACTGAGTGGCAGGTTTATTTAAATCCCAATGTCTGTGTGATGTTATCTTGTGTGTGTGAGTCACTCAGTCCTCTTCACCACTTCCTCCCCACGTCCTACCCTCGCGCTACTCTCTCCCTCCTCACCTGTGCTGTAGGGCTGTCCGGGGTGTGAGGTGAAGCAGACTATTTGCAGGTGGGGGAACTGGGAGGTCATGTAGTGTTTCCAGGCGATCACCAGCGGGGGAGGACACAGGTCGGCCTTGTTCAAAACCAGGATCACCTGTTTCTGGAGTTCTGCTGTGATGTAGTGGTACAGCGCTGGAGAGAACTGCAGCACCTGGATTGTTTCAATCAGGATACCTCTCGTTAAAATAGGAATTATGGCCCATTCAACAAATAAACCACTAGATCATATCCCTATGAACAGGAATAAGATGAATTGTGCTGTTTTTAACCTTACATTAATACAAGAAACTGGCTAGATCTGGCTTGAAAGTTTGAGTAAGTATGTCAGGAGCTGATGTCTGATAATTACAAACAAGGAACTGGGTTTAATTTTAACTTGGAATCAAATCATGAGAAGCAAATGACACACTTTGAACACAAGAGGTAACTAGTTGTGTAAAACTGAGGGGAAATAGTTATAAAATTGTAGTTATATATTATATATATTAGATTTAATGAGAAATGTATGAAGGAAAACAAATAGTCAATGTGAAATATTGGGAGACATATTGCAAAACTAAACTGCTGCTGATCAGGCTCAAATTTATCCAAATATCAAACATAACCATTTGATTTGTTGTCAAACAATAAGCCCCAGAAAACACAATTTTACTTCTAAACGTGTAGATCTTCAGTTTGTGAAGTCAGAGTCTCAGATTGGATCATTTTCTAATTTTCTTTGATCCATAAACTACTTCTCTGTTCAGTGATAATCATTTTTAAATCTTTCCATGTCTGTTATGATTTGAAAAACAAAAAACATGACACATTTGAAATAAACTGATAAATACTGAACAGCAGATATTCAGATGGATGTTGACTGTGTCTCCATCTAGTGTTGGATCCATGCTAGATTACCTACCGGGTGCCGGATGTCCACGATTAGCAGGATGACATCTGACATCTCCAACACTCGCCATAGCTGCCTCCATGTCTAAGGAAAAAAAAAAAGTTTAATATCTTAAACTGTAATGCTGAATAATAACATAAATTGTGAATTCATAGACTTTACTTTGTGTTGTTTATTAGGAAAGAATGGTTAATTAGGATTTTTTTAAAACTACTTTAAAATAAGATTATTCTGTTTAATGTAATGCTCCGTTTAAATAATAATTTTAATCCTTAGCTCCATTTAAAAAGCCATCAGAATCAGAAATCCTTTATTATTAGTGGGGAAATGTACATGGTTACAGCAGAAAGGTAAAAAAAGGATACAATAAAAACACACGTGAACACTACAGTTAAGTGGATGGTTAAGTAGGTAAGTAAAGTGCGATCTGTGTACACTAGAGAACGTTAATCATCTCCAGATTACTGAGAGTCACTCATTACACCAGCAGCTGCTCAAGCCCACGCTTTGAAATGAAATGATCGGCAGAGTTTTTGATTTTGACAAATAGTCTTAGCATTTTCACAGCCTGAGCAAAACTGAGCAATATCACAGCGTGTACGGTACAATGCTCTTTGTCCCCAGTGGAGAATACGAGGCAACACGGGCACGTGACACAATTGTTACAGATCCTCCTATGATCCAAATTCACCTCGTAATATTCTGTTGATGGCATTTCCTCTAGTTATACGTTGGATAACAGCCTCAACGGTTATGTCTTTATGACGAAAGTCTGCGAGGTAATGATCAGTTTACAGGCAACTCGAACACAAGCAGCATTACTTCATGATGTTATCCGACGTCAAAGGGTTTAACAGGATTCATAAATACTCATTGTGCACAGAAAGTGTGCTGGCAGTCTGAGCTTTTAAAACCAAGATCTCATATAACACAAATATGACTGCATGCTAAAGCTACAGCTCTCAGCTGAAGAAAATGATTAATGCTGAGGGCAAAGAGGGTCAAAAGCAAGTGTGTACACCAGAGAACGTTAAGATATGGGCTCATCCTGGTTCACCAAAAAGTCAGTGAGGCCTGGCCTTGATGGGGGATTTAATACAAAGAATGGAGTGAGTTTTAACTTGCTGGATTAATTGCTAAAACAAAGACTGGGGCATTAAATTAAATCAAAAGCTTATGCTGTTTCTATCTCTTGTGCTTATTTATTCTTGTGACTTTTAATTATTTTAACATTTTATTGTTTATTGTTGCAGCAATTCCACCAATTATGTTGGCAAGTTGTCCCCTTTGTCTGAGTTATTTTAGGTTGCTAACACAATGTTGAAACTTGAAAAAAAACAAAAAACAATAAGAAATGAAGCTGCGTCATTCACCGTCCCCCACATCTGGTCACTCAACTAACAAAACTGAAAAAAGGAAAATGAAGAACAGAAAATGAGTTTCTGGTACAGTACTAGCACTATGATTGTCAAAAAGCCCTCAAGAGTGCATCTTTATCTTCTTATATACATCTTTATTTATTACCTTACCTCCAAGTTGTGCTCAAAGTGGCTGAGAGAGCCGGCTGGGTTTCTGGAGTGCAGGTCATCCAGGTAGTCTCTGTAGGACTTCTCCTCTTTCCTCAGCAGGTTCTCTCGTGTCATCTCATAACTCCAGGGCGGCCGTCGTGGGAAACCAAGACCTGGCAGTGAATAATTAAGTTTCAGCATGTCAAGCAGTGACCCACTCCATTAACCTACTCTGCTCATCTGTTTGGCTTATTTTGAGACCGTCATGTGGAAAGCATAAAAAAAAAAAAAAAAAAACAGCCAGACCTTTCTCTGAGGGGAAGATTTCATCGATGCTGATCTCATGTTCTTTCTCCGAGACTGGCTGCAGCACCTTCTCCATGGCCACCTTTTTCCTCTTTTCAACTTCCTCCTTACTCTCTTTCTCAAAGTGCAGTCGGAACCTGTAGAGGGGGGGGGGGCCGTCAGTAAGGCTTGCCTAGCATTGGGCTGCTATATCTAAAAATAGATCATTTAAAATCATTTTCAGAACACGCATATACCGGACGATCTACCTTTTCTAGATTTAACTTGTGTCTCAGTCAAAGTTAGGTGAGAACGCTGACAATATTTCATTAACGTGCAGCTTAATCTCTTAGCTGTTCACTTGTACTTTAATATTAGATTTTAAAGTGAATTGACTGTTTTTACCATATTTGATTTAAATGTTTACTCTGTCTCAGTGACAATGTGATCAAATGTGTTTTATTATGAGTATGTCGTGGTTGCATACTGTGTATGTTATTCTATTGTTTTTACTGTGGACTTTATGGAGTCACTGTCCACATGTCTGGAGAACTGGACCAAACTCATTTCCTTGTGTGGGATAATATAGTTGATCTGAAACATATAGTATGAAGTTTTCTACAGCCAAATTAATATAGAATAGAATAAACTTTATTGTCAGGCTGAGGCAGGAACATTGTCTTTGGTCTCACCCAGAAAAATATAAACACAAAACAATATACACAAGATAAAATCTCATTAACAGAACTAAGATCTCTCAATAGTACATGTAACATCATTTAAAAATAAGACAGAGCAATCAAGAAAGCCATTTCAAAACAACTAGACACTAAAATGCAGTACAGTGCTAAAAAACTGGCCTCTTTATCTAATTACATGCAAGCTCTTACATATTGCTCCACTTAATTTTTCATAGAGTATCCACTTTATTATCAGTTGAAACATCCTACTGCTGCTCCAGGCGATGCATTTTAGGTACTACCGGCTATCAAAGAACAGACACTTAATGCACAATGTGTATTTATATCAACAGAATTGTATCTCTTTCACAATAGCATTCTTTTATACAAGTGAAAGGAAGTATTAGCAATGGTACCAAGTCGACAAACTCACCTGTTGGGGTCATATCTACCTTCTCTACCGAAGGGCTGCTGATTTATTCTCCTCACATCAGTGGTTTCACTGTCTGAGGTGTCCGACTGTCGCTCTCCTCCTCGCTCCAGACTGGCATTGCGGCTGCTCGGCCCTGAACCTGTGTCACCTGGAAGTCAGGGGCAAACATCAGGGATCACAGTCAAACAGACAATACATGCAATACATGCAATACATCCAATACATGCAATACATCCAATACATGCA
>CALSCE010009506.1:15667013-15693072 GCA_943593645.1 Bovichtus variegatus | reverse complement strand
ACATGCAATACATCCAATACATGCAATACATCCAATACATGCAATACCATCAAGATCTACTTTTCCCACTCATAGAGGCTGTCACACATATATCGATGTGCTTCTAAATCAGGAGTCCCTTTAGCCAAATCCCAATTAATTCATACTTATTTAGTGAAAATCAAAAGTCCAAACTGCTTAACAAAATTCTGAAATAAATGCGTCTCTAAAACTGTTTCATTATCATTGATTTAAAACGAATTAAATCACTTTTCTTACAAGTGATGGTAGACTTGAACTCAGAAAGACCTTAAGACATTTTCAAAGTGCGTATGTGATATTATATTCCTTCACATTTCAAAGATGTTTCATGTTCAAAGAAGTGACAGTCACACACACACACACACACACACACACACACACACACACACACACACACACACACACACACACACACACACACACACGTGTGTTGGAAATAAAATCACTGTGCTTGAATATAAAAAGCAAATGGAAATCTTTGAGCCAACATGCGATCATCGTAAAGTGCTGTCTGACTGACAGTACACTACCACACGACACTCTCATTTGTATCGTTAAGCACTAAAATCAATAGATAATAAAACATTTTGACGCTTCTGCGACTATACTATTCTGAACTAGTTACTCTGGGTCAAGTCATGTCACATTGCTTGATATTGCAGCTAGCGTTAGCTAACAGAAGACATTTGGCTTTATTTTACAGGCTAAAGAAGCGGTATGATGTTCTACTTGAACACATTTCTTAACCCAACACACACACACAAACACACACTCTCTCTCACACACACACACGCGCGCGCACACAGACGGACATTTTGCTGTTTAACTACATTTAGCTGTGGAGCAAGAACCGTTAGATAACTGCTAACGCTAGCATAGCAATGCTAACGGCAAATATAGTTACCTCTCTTCCTCTCCCGTTTGACTTGTAGCTGTTTCTTCTTCTGTTTGTTGCTAAATGGCTTTTTCCGGGGCATAGTTAAAAAGTAAGCTGGTTAATAAATATAGCGATGTACTGCGAATTGCTACCCACAGCGTGTCACACAGTTTTCTTCTTGACGTTATTTACATGGGTGAAGTTTCTCGACTCCTACACTTTTCAGTGACGCCATATCTACTGCAGACCGCAGAGAATGGTGGACGACACCACTTTTCGGCGGTCGCAAACTGCCCGAGTTCGGATTATTTCGATTTTTTTTTCAATTCTTTTATTTAGAATTAAGTTAACGTCTAGTAAACAGTTTTACTCCGCGTGCCATTACATACATGTACGGTTAAAGTGTTGCCTGAACTGACGTTAAACCACCCTCCTCTTTAATGGTACAGTCCACTTTTGTAAACACCTCACACATTTGCACATTCCACAGAGCATACATGCTTAAAACAATAAATATACCTGGATGCACAGTAGCATCTGTAAATAGCATTAAGAATATTATACATAACACAGGCAGCATAGTCTATCAGGTGTTATATATCATTGAGACAATTAAATATAATAATACAGTTTATTGACATTTCTTTTAATTTACATATGAATGTAGAGCTGAAGCAATTTATCAATCTACTAATTACTCTATCAACCAAAAATCAACCAACTTTTTTTTTTTTTAATTGATACATTTTTAGTTAAGCATAAACATTTTTCAAAGCCAAAAACGCAAAAATTCACTTTGTAGCCTCTTAAATGTTATTGGATTTTTGAGTGCAATCTAAAAGGTTAATTAATTGAGAAAATAAATGCATAGTGATAACTTTATGCCCTAAATCAATGTCCTTTCATAAAGCCAGTTCAAAAGGAAATAATACCAATGAGAAACATTTCAGAGGGTTTATTGTATTATAAGCCAGAAAAAAAAAGACAAATTTCAGATGTGTCAGTATGTCTAAAAAGAAGTAATATAAACATTGTTATCGTGGAAGTATAACAGCAAGAACACATTTGGATAACATTACTTTTAGGACATACACACAAAGCAGTACAATAGGATTACATGAAACGTGAACCGACTCATCACTTCCCCAAAGGTTGTGTGAAGGCCAACGAATGGGTCTAAATAGGTTATATGGATTACCACATCCTTTAAACACACAATCATACTTTATAAACTGGTCGTATATATATATATATTTATATATATATCCATATATACTTGATTGACATTTTCTCTTTCCTGAAAAGGAAATGACCTCTATGTCCCTTTTAAGGTTAAAAAGAATGAATTACGGGCATGTATTTTACAACATAGTAGAGGTAATAACAGTGATGTAAAAACTGAAAGTCTCTGTATGAAAGTATAAAAATTTACCTTCACAGTCAACCTCCAATTTAATCTACAAAGAGACCATAAATTGCAATGGCCAAAACTGTATTTGTATGGAAGAGCAGGAGGTGATAAAACAACAATGACGAGAATCACTTCCTATCATAAAACCATCACTGTGATGGACTGAAACATAGTTTATTGCAGCCTTTTACATGCACCTACTCAGGCAGGACAGGACAGCTAAGCAAAAGGAAAACAAATCAAACTAGGCAGAAAGAAAAAAAAAAAGAGACAAACTAAAAAAATAAAACTTAGTTTTCAGTATACTGTGTCACCATATTGTTTGTCCCATCTGCCTCAAACCATCTTTCAGGCACAGTTATGTTCCAAAGTTCATCTTAATATTGCTTTTATCCTTTGACACCCCATCCTTAATATTTTGAATTAATTTTTACTTCCCCACCCCCCCACCCCAAAACTCCCTCGTTTGTCGACCTCTAAGAGTTGAGGTGCTCCACTTGAATGGCGGATGCCGACACAGTGAGACAGAGGTCCTTGTGGGAAGTAAGGTCAGCTACGGTTACAGGTTTGTACTGGATGTCACTGGCAGACACTGTCTTGTACTGGTGCAGGTCAAACGGACAGGAGATGGTTTCTGTCTGTGGGTAGTTGTTCTGGCTCTGTCCCTGCTGGCCTTGGCCTCCGCCCCCACCTCGGCTCGATCCTCCATCTGCTCTGTGTCCCCGGCTCTGAGCGCCAGCCTGGCTTTGGTTCTGGTTCTGTTGTGCCGCCTGTGCCGCTGGTGCAGTCAGCTGGTCTGGGTTGTGTTTCTCCATGTGTTTCACCAGATACGTCTCCTGAGATGAGGGGAAGTTGGGGAGAGGGGGACACATGAATAAACTGTGTTTAAAAAAAAAAAAAAAAAAGCTGCCAGGTGTCTGATGCCAGTGAGGCCATTCACAGTGTTTCATGTAGAAATGATCTTCAGAAATAGACATCGGACGGGAGTGCAAAGAAATACCTTTTAAATATATAGCCTTAAAGCATATAACTATTAGACGGCTGAAACCAGAACCTCCCATATACAACACATGGATTCACAAAGTATGGGACCTCTATCAGAGGGAGCAAATTACATTATATACATTATATTTAGGCTCGAAAAAATCCACACGAGTAAATATTGTTGTGCCTGTATTTTATTTACCAAATTTGACCTTGATTGGACAATTATTTTTATTATCATACTTTTTGATGCGTTTGTTTATACACACACTTGTATATTTTAGAGTGGACTTTCAGCCATTTTTATTTTTATTTTAAAGATTATTTTTGGGGCATTTGTGCCGATAACAGTATAGTCTAAGATTAGGTAGAGGGGCGAGAGAGAGGGGATGATATGCTCTACCAGGTGAGCTAACGGGCGCACTCCGTTGTTGTTTTGTATTATCTTCTCTAATACTTGAATAAACGGTGAACAAAAGCTACATATAGCTGAAAAAGACAAAGAAACATTGGACTCACTGAGGTGTAAGTGCGATTGCAGAGACCACAGGAGTAGATCCTGGCGTGCTTGACCGTGTGTGTGGACATGTGCACCTCCAGGCTCGCTGCGTCTATGTATCCTTTATTGCAGTTGGTGCACTTGAAGGGCTTGTCCTTGTTGTGTTGACGCCGGTGGGACTGTGGAAAAAAAAAAGTGGTTATTGAGGGGAAAAACTGCTAAGAAACACATTACACGCACCGAGAGGAAAACCGAACTCTTAACTAAATTATTTCACACCTGCAAATTTGAGAGCTGCGTGAAGGATTTCTCACAGCCTGGATGGATACACTTGTACGGCCGATCTCCGGTGTGAATCCTGAATAAAAAATAATAAAAAAAACACACAAACAAACGCATACATGTACTTACACGGACTCCAAATCACTTTCATGATCCAACCTGACCACAGAAAGACAGCGAGGCACATGAGAAACCCAAGACCAGGGGCCGACTTACCTGTTGTGCTGCTGAAGATGACTGAGCTGTCTGAAGCACTTTTGGCAGTAGGAGCAGGAGTAGGGTTTCACGCCGGTGTGGATGCGGACATGTTGAGCCAGGTAGCTGGAGTTGGCAAATGACTTGGTACAATGGGGACACTTATGAGGCTTTGACTCTGTGTGGTTCCTGATGAGGGGGAAAGAGAAAGGGAAACAGGGTTAGAAAAAAGAAAAAAGGTAAGAAAAACACACGACACTGTGCTTGACACAAAGTGGTCAGGAAGGCCATTCCAGACAGGTAAAGAAAAGATTAGAGCACTAAATATTTGGAAACACTTGACAAAAGCCAACAAACATTCTGAATAAATTTACATTTTAACTCTACGGATGTCAGCTGTCATTTATTTCCCTTTAAATTCCACGTGTTAATATAAACATCACAATCACAGAATTACATTTTTTTTTTTTTTTACTCTGGATGCATGAACAGTAGAACAAAAAATATTGAATGTAATAATTGTAATTTACAGGTTTCACAAATACATCCATTTATATTGAAATTCCTCCAGAAATGAAATGATTCCAACAGAGGAGGACAAATTAAGCAGAAAAGGAAAGCAGAGCATGGCAGCAAAGGGTTTCTATCGCATGTCACACCATTCAATGGAGAATGTAGGAATGGGTTAAATGGGGAAGCACAATGGAAGTAAATCTGCCTTTAAACCTACATCTCAGCATGTTTTTCTAAATGTGTGTGTGTTTCTGTTGAAGAAGCACTGGCAGGAGAAATGACAGAACATGCAGACAAAAGAAACATGTAGAGTGGGAAAATGCAAAGCAAACAAGTACAGAGAGAAGTGAGTATGCACATACACACATAAAATTTAATTTAAAAAAAAGGTAAAATATTATCATTGCATCAATTAATATAACAGAGCTCCATGCATTTCGTATTACTGTATAAATTATGGAAAATCTTATGGACAAAGCCCAAACTTAAAAAGTCATAATTGGAATTATAAATTTCCTGAAAAAGGTCACTTCTGGATGGAACTGGTAGCATGCAAGCCAACATCTACATGGCAGTTTAATATGCATCTGCACACGAAAACTCTTCCCCAGGAGGAAGAAGAAGACAGGAGTCTGGGCTTCAAAAAGGGAACTTGGCAGGACAAGTTAAGAGGACAGGGGAATATGGTACGTGGTCTGTAACAGGGAGGAGGGGTCTGCAGTACCGTGTGTGCTGCTGTAAATGACTGAGCTGCCTGAAAGATTTCTGGCAGTAGGAGCAGGTGTAAGGCTTGGCCCCGCTGTGGATGCGGATGTGCTGGGCCAGGTAGCTGGAGTTGGCGAATGACTTGGCGCAGTGAGGACACTTGTGAGGTTTGGCCTCTGTGTGCGACTTGGAGTGGATCTGCATGTCAGACTTACTGAGGAAGGTCGCCGCACACATCCGGCACCTACAGGCGGAGAGACACAGAAATGGGAGGAAGAATGGAAGTACAAGAAGGAAGAAGGAAGAAGAAGAAGAAAGAAAAGGAGAAGAAAGAAGAAGAAGGAGATGAAGGAAGAAGGAGAAGAAGAAGAAGAAAGAGAAGAAGAAGAAGAAGAAGAAGGAAGAGGAAGAAGAAGAAGACGAAGAAGGACACATATACAGAAAAAGAGAGACAAGGGAAGATGATATAGAAAGAAAAAAAAAAAAGAAGGGAGATGAAGGTGGAGACAGGGGAATGAAGCATTGACCCACAGGAATAAATAAGATGCGATAGAAAATGAAACTCACAATAAATAGGAAAATACGTAATATAAAATAAATCAATGATGACAGAGGGGAGGGGGAGGGAGGGGGGAGGGTAAACACAGGAGAGATGCCAAGGGAGAAATCAGTGAAATACTGACAGGGAAAGGTACATATACTATAAAAAAGTGAAAGAGCAGGACACAAGAGTGCTTGAGAGTTTACAACTCAAAGAGCATGCTATTCAGAGACAAAGAGGACAGTCGAGGGCAGGCAGAGACTCATGTCCTGTGTGTGCAGCGGTAGAGACAAGCACTGATGCATCTGCATCTCAAATACATTAAGAGAAGGAATCAACCGTCCACTATAAAGCAGGCATGTTCCGCCACATCATGCAATGAAGCGTGTTTAGAAGAGCTGTACGCGTGTGTCAGATGCTGGTGCAGCAGCGCCTCGTTTATCTACGAAAGCTCAACATCTCTATTTAGATTTTTGACAGGACACAGAGGAACGGGTGCGTTTGCATTCCACAGCTAGAGCGAGAGAGTAGGGAGACACAGCAGGTGTTGTGGTTTCTCTGTTGTTGTGCGACACCGTACCTGTATGTCTTGGTGCTGTCTTTCTGCCCGTGGTCTTCCTCTTCATTTGACAGGTCATACGGGTCTCCAGTGTGATGCTGCAGAGACGCCACCTGTCCCAAAATAAGGTTCAGAGTTGTTCGATCACACCTTTTTTTATGATTGCATTTTACTTTCTACATGTGTGTTTCCTCACCTGGCCACCGGCTGTCAGATGAGCCAGTATCAGTGTTTCATTTCCACCCAAAGAACCGACCCTGGACTGCGCCGTCTTCTTCTTTCTGCCTCGTTTGGAGGGCGCTGCCGGCATCATGACAACATGGGACGCCCCGTCTCCTTCTTTTTTGTCTATGAAAAAGGATCCACAGCAGCAGGTTCAAAGAAAAAGAGCACTCTTTAAGCTCGTCTGTATATTAACTGCCCTCTACGTGTTGGCCTGAGGGCGTGTTGGCGTCGAACCAAAAATCAAAGTACGCTGCAGGAAGTCTCGTGTCTTGAACTGTGCATATTCGTTCAGGTGTGCTCGAAATTTGAATGAGTGGGCACATCACGGGGAGGAACGTGGCTATTTCTTACCGAAAATCTGACCTGAATAAACATTCCTACTAAAGGTTTTACATCAATATAAAAAAAGCACAAATGTACCAATAGTTTGTAAGCAAGCTGTGACAGAATCTACTGAAACAAACTGATTCACAAAAAAAGAGGCGGAATCAAAAGTTACTGGCACAGCCTGGAGAACAAATTAAATCATTAGCTGCTCAGTTTTTTGGGGGTTTTATTGCTTTGTAACTCCTGAAATCAATCTGTGCTTTGAAGAGAGCTGCTCAATGGGGCTTATACCTCAGAGATATCCTTGAGAACAAACTGAAAATCAGATTTTATTTTCTCTCTCGTAGTGAGGACACTAAAGCAAGCAGGTCTGATCATGTTCCAGATCACTAACACAACAATAGATGTTGCAGAATTGGATTTAAAAAACATTCGCTGTCCTGAGTCTTGACTTAAAATACAATTTGTTTTTGGTTCTGCTGATTCTTGCAGCCTCGAAGGTTCGTGCCACCTAAGCAAATATACCAGTCAGGATATGGTATTTAGTGTTGCTAATAAATACAATATTGTCAGTTTACATATTTTTATGTAGTTTTGGCTGCAGATGCAAACAAGAAACATTTGATGAAGTCTCTTTATATTCACATTATAAATTGTGTCACCAAAAAGGCATTAAATTTCAGATCCATTCGCGAGTTATGTCGCATGATGTGGCGTTCTGTGCGCGTTACCTGCAGAATGGAGCGCAGAAACAATCATGGTCGTTGCTGGATGACCAGAGACAAAGGATTGAGAGGAGGTCGGAGAGACGAGCGTTCCCTGAGGAGTCGTGATGACCAGACCCGCTTCACAGAACACGACAAAGCAAAAACAATAGTCACACATTACAAAAGGGGACGAAATCCTTCAATTCAAAGTTGATCAGTGTGCACGGCGCAGGATTACAGGTCCGCCCTCGTCAGTCAGGAGTTTCTATAGAAATCCCTGCTTTTCAGTTCTGAAAAAAGTAAGTTCTACCACTTATGTGCATCATATGCTAAACCTGGAAGTGTTAAGATAGCGCTACAAAAGAGTGTGACAGCACGGCGCTGCGCTCCATTATTTGAAAGAAAACTCTGAGGCGTGAATGCAGACTCACAGGTGTTCAGGTGCTCTGAGCCCACAGTGCTGCTGGGGGGGAACTGGAATTTCAATGTGTTCACTTTGTAAACTATTTAATGCGTCGCTGTTATTTTATGGTTCAGAACTAAAACTTTAAAGGCATACTTAAATCCCCAAATGACCGTTTGTGTAGCAATTCCTCACCCTGCGTTACCTTGAATGCCTTTTTCTCTCCACGGAGAACGAAGAGTCTTGATGAATGTAAGTAAATGGAGGATGCGTTTAAACAGCAAAACTATATCATTTACACTCGTCATTCAGCAGACGCTCTTATCCAGAGCGACTTACAGTGAACTGACAGGGACAGTCCTCCTGGAGCAACTCGGGGTTAAGAGTCTTGCTCAGGGATACACGATGGTGGCGGTAGTCTAGAGGTCAGGCTTTCAAATACAACACCAGAAGGTCGCGAGTTCAATACCAGGGCAGTCACCATTGAGCCCCTGAGCAAGGCACTTAACCCCGAGTTGCTCCAGGGGACTGTCCCCTGTTTGTTCACTATAAGTCGCTCTGGATAAGAGAGCGTCTGCTAAATGACCTGTGATGTAATGTGGCAGCTCTGGTATTGAACTCGCGACCTTCTGGTGTTCTATAGGGAAGCCTGACCACTAGACCATGAAATCAACCTTATTATTATTATTATAACTACGTCATAAAAATGTCTCCGTTTCGTGATTCTTTGTTGAACGTGGAGGCGTTTCCCTCAGGAATTGGAGGTAGCACAGGAAGAGAAATTGATATACAAATGATTGTTTCCTGGTGGGTGAAGTATTCCTTTAAACCCGCCTCAACCTTTGGCGTTTTTTCTGATTTTAAGCCGGACTTTGCTCATGATGTCGTGTATCGTGGGATAAACATGATTAAGTCAGAGGAAGATCCAGAGGCTGCTCCACGCAGAGTCGGACTCACCTGCGGTCATGATGCCCGTGGAGGGGACAGACAGCATGTTGTGGGCGCTGTGACCAGGGTGGAGGTGACCACCAACCTGCCCTCCGCCATCTGTCTTTGTCCCGGGAGTGGGGATGGTGAGAAGAGCTGTTTGGTAGTGGGACGCAGAGGAGTGAGAGAAGGAAGCATTCTTTTCCTGCTGCTCTTTCATCTTGTTCAGGAACATGGCATTCTCAAGCTGTCGGAAAAAGAGGAGAATATTCATTAAATTCAGCAGAGCGAACTCCCTAAAATCCTCTTGTTGTAGTCACAGAACCCTCCTCAAAACGGACCTTCCTCTTCTTCATGTCACTCCTGAAGGAAACTACACATTCTTGAGTTCCTGCCGAGACTTACCTGTGCTGGCACAGTGGGGATGGGGGACCAGAAATACGATGAATTGAAATGAGAGTCTTCCATCATTTCTGCAATGACACGAAAGCAGCAACAATTAACAACTGCAACACCCTAGTGACTTGACAGTAATACATATTAATTGCAAATGCTACAAAGAAATAACAAACAGTGCACACACACCATAGCAGGTAAAGGCAGTCTTCAAAGTAAACAAAAGCACAAACTAACCACGAACCACAAAATGTAGAAAGAAGTAAAACCTGTTACTAGTCTTTTAATACAAGAAGAACATAATACAAATTATGTGGACGTCAATGAGACGGGTGATTTCCCACACCTACGAGGATAGGCTGCATTTTCCTCCTCAGGATGTTGATGATATTAAAAATATAAATACTCTTTTATTTTCAACAGCCCCGCCCTGAACCAATTATCCTTCTTAGGGACCCAGTGCAAAAATGAGCTCTTTCCCCTGCATTAAATCTCAAGTTTTGCGGTGTGGTAATTTCCTGAAACACAATTTTATATTTGTGAATATGCATCCTGTTAGCAAAATATCAAAAGAAATATTGTAGCTTAAAAAGGAGAAGTAGTAGTAGTAGTAGTAGTAGTAGTAGTAGTAGTAGGCCCCAAGACCTGGAAAGACTTGAATGTGTGAAGAGGGCCAAACTGCAGCAACACTCGTGTATAAAACTATTTAATTGTAGTTGTTCTCCGTGTAGATACTTCAAGTGTCGCTGGAGTTTTGACCTCTTAGACTTGGAGCCCTTTTCCGTGCAGCTTTGAGGTAGGAGAGGTCGTGCCAGGCTTTGTAAAGTCAGTGGAATACCCCTTTAGTTTCCACATGAAAAAAGAGGTTAGTTCACCCTAAAATCTTTTACCCGTCGTGCTATTCATCATCTAGATAGTTTTGGTGCGAGTTGCCGAGGGTTGGCGATGCCGGCCTTCTCTCAGGGTGATCCACAGACCTTGTGGTGAGCAGCTTCATGTAGGAACTACTTTCTTCACCCTCCAACGAGCGAGCCTCTCGTCCAGGAGTAGATGCAGGGTTATCTCTGCGCTGCGATGGGGTCGGATGGTTTTACAATATATTTTTTTGCCCACTTTTTGAGGCCCACATGCCATCTAGTTCCTTATATTCCAGAGATATCACCAACGCTCTGCAACTCACCCCAAAACAATGTAGAAAGACAGATAGCGCTACAAGATAAGAGGAAACCTCTGCATTATGTATTTAAAGCCGTCTCTTTAAACCATGTTGACCCTGAATGTACCGACATATTCCCAGACACAATTACACAAAATACAGAATTCAATTTAGCAGTTTCCTGTTATTGAGCTCTATATTCTGATTCCCTACTTTGACAAGTCGACATATCTTACCACAAACGTATTGCCACACAGTGGAGCTGGGGTGTGTGTGGGGGGAGGTGGGGGTGGGGGGGGGCTGAGGGCCCTTGAAGGTGTGGGGCTCTTGGGGCAGGTGCTCACTTTGCCCGGTTGCTCATGCAGCCTCGGACACAGCCTTGTAGGATCCTACTGGCAAAGATCCAATACACAAAAAAAAATTAAATTAAATTAAAAAAAGAGAGAACTCAACAAAAAAGGTAAACTGGGAATTATAGAGATGTAATAACTAACTGATTGGAAGAGGCGTGGTGGGAAGAGAGGCACAGACCGTCCATGTGGTTCAAGGAAACACAAAGATTATGATCTTTGGATCAATACAGTCGCACATTCATACATTTATATATTAGAGAGTGTTTAATAACATCGATTGTGTAATGTAATGCCCGTGTAATTCCTTGACTTGAACTGTAAGGTGTGTATGTCATGGTTTCTGAGCAGTGACACACAATAACTTACCTCACTTGTATGGTATGGCTATTTACGGCAGATTTAACTTCTTAGCCAGAAGTTGGCTCAACAACAGACCCACATCAGGCTGAATGGACTACAAATCAACAAGCTAACTTTTATGAAACGCCACAAATCAGGTCTGCATTGTTTACTAAAGAGCCGCAGCTCCACAGAAGGACTCCATTTCGGCTCCTTGCATCTTGTAGTTAATCGGGCCCGACGTGCTGATTAACGCACAGTTAGCTCGCACGCAGCGCAGTGAGTGCGGCGTCCTCCTGCAGCTGCTCGGGGGGAAAAATAACAAGCAAAGCGAAAAAAAACCAAAGGATAAAAAAAACTGAAGCGAAAGAAAAAAACCAATAGACCATCCTCACAGACTTCCGGCTGTGGACGGGTGGAGAGGCAGCGGCGGAGTCATGCAAATCTACCAGGAAAATACTACCGACTGCAAGGAGAATAGTGGCGTTTACCGGTAACGACGACTCCGTCTCGACCCCCGGAACGACCGTAGCTCGGTACAGTTTCCAAAATATATCCAGATTCCTGCGAAGAGGTGAAGTTTTTTTATTTTTTTTTTTTATTTTTTTATTTTTTTTAAGCCTCTACGCTTCTTTTTTTTTTTTTTTTTTTTTTTTTTTTTTTTTTTTTTTTTTTTTTTTCTTTTTTTTTTTTTTTTGGAGATTTTTTTCTCCCTCCGGTGAAGCAGCTGCCTCGTCTAAAAGCTTCACTTCCTCCGGATAAAGTCGTCAGACAAAAGGAGTGTGTGTGTTGATGTCACTTCCTGTAACCGAGGGATACTTCATAAAAAAAAAAAATTAAAAAAAATACTCTAAAATGTAACGTGTTTTTAGTAAAATGGTCGGTATTGTCACATACACGGATTTTAATCTATTATCTGCAGATTATTGTTTGTTTTTACTTTGTTATATTTGTGCTTCATGCTGTGAGGCATTCACGTGCTGTCGGAAATAATACAGTGCGGTAAGTGTCAGGGTCACGAGAAACTTTTTATAAAAGCGATCCGCCAAATATTATTTGTTCTTTTAAATGACGAATTATTCCTAAGTGGATACTTTAGTATTATTGAACCAAGCTATTTTATTGTATTTTTTTTTTTTTAGCTGGAAATAGTGAACTAAATAATTTCCCTGCCATTGTCATCTAGAGCAGCCTTTCTGCACCAAGACCATTTTTATAGCATAAAAAAAGGACACAATAAAGTGCAAAACATCTAATTTAATTATTACATATATAATGTAAATGTAATTATTCCATTTTATATTATGTACTTTATTTATATTATTATTATATTGTAATATATATATATATATATATATATATATATATAGTATAATACATAAAAATGTTTACAATAAATATTACCAACACAAAAAAAATAAACGTTTTATTCTTTCTGTGCGACCTGGTACCAAATGATCCACGGCCCGGTACTGGTCCGCGGCCCGGTGGTTGGGGACCCCTGATCTAAAGCAAAGCAATGAACGTGATGTTTTCTGTCCTGTTAACAGTTTGTTGATATTCCAATATGTTCACAACAGTTTCTTCTCTCTCTCTCTTTTATTGTGTTTACTTGTGTATTCATTATTATTTAATTCTTTCTGTTTGTTTGTAGGCTATGTATTATTGTGCTTTTTCTTTTCTTTTACAATTTGTGCTTATATATTTGCAAAAATACACGAAAGAGGATTGATAAGAAGAGATATATATCGTGCAACATTCTAATTATTTTTGAAAAACACCTTTTATATGTATTTACTTCATTAGTTAATCATGTGTGCTCTGAAACTACCTATGTGTGTCTTTAAAAACTGCTTAATTCTTTCACTCAAATGAATATTTATCAACCCTAATTCTGTAAGTCCTTGTCCTCCTCACACAGTTAATGTATTACCTAAGGAGCCTGCTCAGGCCCAGGGATCCAAATAGAGCTGAATTTACCCGCCAGGGGGCCCCAGCTGTCCCAGACCACTTTAGGCCTTTGGGTCCCTGAGGGTCTGGAGCCCCGGGCAGTTGCCACATTACTAATCCAGCCCAGTCGGAAGGATCAGGGGGCCCCTAGATAGAGCCAGTAAGAATAGTTTCCAACCTTTTTTGGCTTGGGACACTTTTTAGCCTTGATAATTGTGACTGAAGCTGTAAATCAAGGATTCAAGGATAGTATGTTGTCATTATGCAACACAAGGTTGCACAATGATTAGTTGATTTACAGAAAATTAATTGAACTTGTAATAATCGATTCATCGTTTAAGCCTTTTTTTTTTTTTTAAAGCAAAAAATTCCTCACATTTAATTATTATTTAAAATAGTTTGTATCTATCACTGGTGTACGATTAAGAAAATAGCCAATTTTCTACTGCACTATTTTTTGCAAAGATGTTATGTTTAGAGGTTGAATTCTCGACAGTTGATTGTAAAAATAAGCTGTTTATTTATATACTGAATGACATTGTTTCCTTTTTTCTGTGAAACTAATCAGAATTGTATTTGATTTGCTAACATTTGGTGATGTTTAGTCGTCAAACACGTACATTCATTGTTTAATAATCTATTGAAAGTATGAATGGCCTTCCTAGAACACATTTTCCTCTTACTCACCTTGTTAGTTAATCTCTAAAATAAAACCGCCATCATTTATTCCCTTTGCACACACAAGACTGTATAAAATCCAGATAATAAAGAAATAAATAGTGTGTCAGAAGAGGTCAAGAAGCCACGTGCTTATACAACAACAAACAAACAACGAAAATAAACAAATAAAAAAAGAAAACAAAGCTAACATTATTGCTTTGTATTTTTAATCTCATTTACGACTTGGAGTCTCAAAAATACGAGTTGAGGGAATAGCACCTGAAGGCAGCACAGTGTTATGTTACTGCCTCCGGTTGACAGAGTGACTTCATTTGGACTTTTATTTTGTGAATTAACTGCAAGTAATTTATAAATCCTTACACAACCACGACTGCTTTAAACCAATACCCGTTAAACATTAAATGTCCTGTATAATTATATTGATTATTAACCGTTTTCCGATGCAATTCCTTGTCCGTCCACGTGGCGTCGCTGCACGGACAGTTATACGCGCGCAATGTCTCGTCAACATCCGGCGACACGTCTCCCCAACACACCGCGGGGGCCGTCTGATACATTTGTATTTATTGAAACCTCTCCAGACTTTTCATTAAAAGGCAATGCTGCGTCTTTGACACTTTCTGAGCCAGGCAGTTTAAAGTGCAGTTAACTCGCAGCGCTTTAGACAAATCTTCAAATGGGAGAAGTGAGGAAGCTGCAGAAGAAATTGAGACAGATTGGAAGTCTGGAAATAAAAATCAGTCTTACCCCAGAGGAGAGATTCAAGGTACAGAAACACTTCATCTGCCTCTTTGTCCCAATGTTAACTGTGCGTGTAATCTGTGTGACTTTTGCAAAATCCTGAGTAGATTTCCCTCAGGTGCAACAGCAGGGTGTAGCTGCAGACTTTACTACAGCAGAGACACACATTCAGGGAAAATAAAAGACATTAGAACAAATAACCATGTTCACCAGCTGACACGGGAAGAACATCCAGGAGAGTACAGCTACATATTCATACACCTCCCAAATAGTACAGTTTATCACATTTGGCACATAATAATAATAATAATACAGCATCTTTCATACAAGGCATGCAGCTCAAAGTGCTTTACAATTACAACATTTACCACAGAATGAAGACAAGCAACACGTTTCTAAGAGCCGTGTAAACATGTCAACAGAGCCTGCCTCTCTAATATACAACATAAATATAGAATAGACCAAAAATACAAATAAAATATTTAAGAAACGTGCAATGTAACTGTTGAAAAGGCAAAGAGCTGGGCAGGAATGTGCAAAAAATATGTGGTCGGGGATGTACAAAGGTTCACAGTATTAAGGATAAAAGGAATATGGGTAAATAAAAAGATGCTTTCATGGTTATTTGTGATGATACAAAGTCATTTAAATGAGGCATCTTAAACTGGGAATAAGGAATTGGAATAGATATCATAAAGAAGAAAAATATGTGATTAACATGAATTAATGATAATGGTGGAATGAATAATTTGACAGTTTTTGCCCCAGGAAAGCTTGCACGTTGAGCAGAGTGCGTCAGAAAAAATAACTATTAAATACTTGAGGAGAGCCTCAGTATGTTAAAGACTAGACTCTCTGAGTGTTATTGTCATGCCCTACAACAGGTTTACTTTCTTTACTGCACTGCCCTGACACCCCCTAATTGGAAATAGGAAAATAAATGCACACAGTGGCGTCGCACACTACAGCTCCCCAGGATTCAATTCTGTGAATAAGTTGCATTTTCTTTGTCTGAACTGATCCCACAACTAACTAGAAAATGATTGTAAAACGGAAATAACACGAAAATACGTTTCCTATGAATTAATGTTACACTTGATTTACGATGGTCTATCTTCTCATATAAGTCACACAGACACATATTTCACATGTTTGGAGTTACCACAGTTAAAAGTGTTACTACTACATTTACTGTCCTTACATTCAATTTTGCAGTATTTGTATTGGAGTATTTTCATTTTATGATACTTCATATCACTACATATTAGAAGACAATAGTTGCTTTTTGCTTATATACATGGTTACTTTTCAGATTTTACATTGAAAGAATATAATGCATTTATGAAATATGATGTATTGTTACAGATTAAACTCCTCAACAGTGTAGAACATAGTTTCTATAATTAGCTCAAACCAGAAAAGTCCCAAAATAAGTTAAAATGATGCATTAATAATGATAATTCAATAATATAATAAATAATACATACATTTAGGTATTACAACTTTTTAAATGGCTATTTTAAGTATTTTTTGTTATTATTAATATTGTTAATATTATAATTTTTATGGTCAAAATCGAAGAAGCAGTAAGGGTCAAACACCGGATCCTACATTTCCCACAATGCAACTCAATCCTGTCTCGTTATACCCTCCCTGGCTACTAATTGCACAAATATTTTCGAACAACATGGCCCCACATTCTGTAAAAGAAGTACTTATTATCATGTGTAAAACTGTGGCGCTTTACGTCGACACGCCTGATTCACTCATTCATAACTCACGGTCTGACAGGAGCACGGTGCATGTTGCCAGTTGCAGTGTGATAAACCCAGACAGGCTGAGCATGTTGGTTGTGCATCTGAACAACTTGTGGATTTCGGGGCTTGGTTTACAACCAATCTCGTGCCTTCTCCCCTCTCAGATCTCCAGGAAGGCGGAGCTGCGTTCCAGATTGGCTGAGCTTCAGCTGCAGCTTTCTGGCCCGCAGCAAACTCCGGGGATTGTGGCAGACGGAAAACAGGAGAAGATGAAAAGACAAGTGTAAGGAAGTGAGGGAGAGGTATCAGCAAGAGGGGGCAGATGGAGAGAAGCGTAATTCTTCAAAAGCAACAACATTCACTTTGAAGCTTTTGATCTTTTCTGTATGTCTAATCAAACACACAGGAGGTAAAATACTGTCACGCTTTAATAACATGGGAACTTTACACTGTTCATGTGTCATGTAAACATCATTCAGGGATGCCTATTAAAGCTCCCATAACAGGGATTTTTGCAGATAATTGAAATGAGCACGTGTGGAAATTAACATCAAATCGAGTGAAACATATTATTTCCAGGACTTGGAGCTCATTAAAAAAGTACCGTTGTTGTCTGTGTGGGACTCAGAGATCCTCTACAGGTATTCTCCCTCCCTGTCACAAAGGAGGCTGTGTGCCGTTTGAATCTTGATTATTCATTCAGCTCTCGCTTTTCTGCACTGGCACAGGGAGGATGCCCTCGAGGCCCTTCCATCACAAACGCCTCCAGCCTCCAAGATCCTTAAGGGAGAAGAGAAGTCCAAAGCTCAAGCAACGCCAGCACCGGCTGCCAGGCAGAGGGAAACAGGCGGGGGAGCAGAGATAGGCAGGCGGCAGGAAAGGACCGCGCAGGCCAAGGTGTCAGATCACTGCAGAGACGTCTCAGGAGACACCTCCGGCTTTGACACGGAGCAGCTACTGCGACAGGAAGGTGGGATTCGTTAAGACAATTATTACAGTTTATAGGCAGTTAGAATCACAACGCAGTGCCCTAATTTGCCATTAACATCTGAAATCAGATTTATACATGTATGCCTGGAGGAGTCCTAACAAGCTCATGTGGCTGCCAGAATTAAAACCAACAAGCTGCATTTGCTTCCCTGAAGACGGGACCCACGTTTTGCATCCTCGGAACTAAATTAGCCACATGTGTCGCAGTGGCAGACTGATCCACGTCGAACTGTGTAGATGGAACAAACCCGGGTGCTGATTTGTCAACATTGCTAATTGGACAAATCATTTCCTCCACAGAAGCCGCATTTGCATCCCTCAAATCGTCTTGGGAGAAGGCAAAGTTTCGCTTGAGGCTGTTGGAGGGTCACAACGACATCGTCACCTGCGTGGTTGCTGTTGACAACCTGGTGGTTTCTGGAAGGTAAAGCAGGGGAAGGAAGCCTCGATTTGCATAATGGATTTGCAAAGTGAACATTTCACCTAATTTATCACTTAATATGCTCCCACTCTCTCGCTCGCTGTCTGACATATTTGTCCCCCTCCACCCCCCCACCCCCCCTCCTCCACCCCCCCTCCACCCCCTGATGGCTCGATGCAAAATCTCTTGCGACTTGTGTCGAGCGTCTTTAAACTTTGCTTGTTTTTCGCCCCCCTGCATCCTCTCCTCCTCGCTCCGTCCGTCTCTCTCCTCTCCTAAGCCGAGACACGACGGTGAAGGTGTGGCACGTTCCCACGGCAACAGAGCACAAGAACCTGGGTGGTCACACCGGCGGGGTCACCTGTCTGTCTGTGCCTCCCCCTGAGTACTGCAAGAGGCTGGGTGAGAACACACACACACACACGCACGTCCATATCCTTTTATGTGCGCCGGCTGCAGCTGAGTAATGCCTGTGTCCTGCAGTCTGGTAATTATAGGAGCAGTTCATCAGATCAACCCCAGTGAGAGATAACCTCAGTAGACACTTTAGAGAGTTCACTGTCTGTATGAAGCAGGCAGCCCTCCATCACTTGAACTCCAGCTCTCCTCCTACACTCCCTCCCCACCTGCTTCCCTTCACTTAAAATACCAAGTCGAGAAAGTGCAGCGCATGGATGATGCAGCTCAGTCGAACTAAACAAAATCCCACTCTGTTCATATTTGTTTCTTTAAAAAAAAAAAAAAAAAAAAAAATCATGCCTATTCTCTCTTTGCCTCTTTCTCGCAATCTGTCCCCTTTTTGTACATCATCACTTATTTACAGCTTCCTCTCAGCTTAATCTTTTTCTTCTCCTCTCTTCTCTCTCACTCTCTTTCTGATCCCCATTCCTCCTCCTCCTCTGTCCCCTCCCACTCTTCTGTCTGCGTTTGCCCCCTCGCCAGCCTGGGCCCTGTCGCTGTCCGACAAGGAGCGGTTTATTTTGAGTGGCTCGGCAGACTGCACCGTGAAGATCTGGGCCCTGAGCATTGGTATGCTTAACTACACAAACACACACACAAATATACATATACTCTTCATATTAAAGTAGAAAGAGCCTCAGGCCTTTGTGAAACTTGTCCGTGTGTGTGTGTGTGTGTGCGCATTGTAATCAATGTATGCCTCCTGTGTGACGCGTGGTCTGTGTCTTGTCAATTAAATGAGTATTTTCCTCTAACCTCCAGGGCAGTGTGTTAAGTCTATCTACACGTTCAACGCTGTGACTGCACTCTGCTTTGTGCCAGAGGAGGACGGCTACATTATCACTGGATCAGGTGTGTTTTTGCTTTTAAAAACCAAGAGCTCGGGACTCAGCGAGCAGAATAACTGGAGTTGTGGCATCACGTCGTATCTGCATCTCATATCTACTTGCCTGCGTACATGTGTGTGCTTTGGAGGAGCCATTTTTACTAATATATAGGCATCATCTGCCAGCAAGTTAGTGAGTGTAACACAGGGCTATCGGGCTGAATCAGAGAGACGGAGGCACACAGATTAGGCAGTCAGGCTCAGGTGCGTCGACCGTGACCAACAATAATGACTGCCAGCCGCCTGTCAGCGCGTGTTAACCTCACACTCTGTCACCCCTCAGACGGGGGGAAAGTTCAAGCCTGGAGCTGGCACACTTTCGAAAACTGCCAGTCAATCAACGCTCACCAGGAAGCAGTCACCTCCGTCCAGGTGGGTGGGTCACTCACCTGCGTGCCATGATGTGCTGTCCGCACAGAGGATGCTCAAGCTGTTCTCAATGTTCAGCCTATTTTTAAAGGCCGACACACAAAAACACACACCGATGTTGCTCTCGCTGTCGAAGCTGTCGAAAGCAGTTTTAGAACTCTTGATTGTTAATTTGTGAAAAAGCCCCTCCTCAGGAAATCAAAGGGCTATGTTTCTACCCGCTTTTCCTCACAGAAGCTTTCCTTGTTTATTGCTTTCAAATGGAAATCAAAGATATTTGTTGAGATGTAAGCCGTGGAGCTCGACCAATTTTAGAAAGCATACTGTACATATTTTGAGCAAAAAGGCTTTTTTTTATGAATATTGAAAACTAGGGCTGCATATGAACATCTTATTTTTTTTTTTCTCCAATTTGCAATCATCAAAATATGCCTAAAGCATTAAAGCGTAGCGCATCATTGTCATCCTCTTTGTTGTTTATCATGCAAAGCGCACAATCCATTTATAACCAACAGCAGCTCAGAAACATACATTTTAAAAACACTGTTCACACACTTCTTTTCCATTTACACAAACATACACTCCCTCTCTCTCTCTCTCTCTCTCTCTCTCTCTCTCTCTCTCACACGCACACACACACACACACTGGGTAGATCACCATGACAACCGTGTCTCGTATGCCCTCCACAGTCTCAGGGTCCGCTGGTGTTCAGCGGCTCGGCCGAGGGTGGGGTGTCTGTGTGGGAGAACCGGTGTTCGGATCGAGACCCCCTCAGGCTGCTGCACCACTGGGGTGAACAGGTGACGGGCTGTGGCGGGGGGGCGGGCGGGCGCCTCACCCTCAGCCCACGGGGAGACAGAGTGTTCCTGTCTTACGGTCGAGCCTGGCTCAAGATACTGCACTGGAGGACCGGTGAGCTCCGGATTGGGATGGGCAGAGTGTGTGCGCGTGTGTGTGTGTGTGTGTCAGGATGATTGAAAAAAAAAAGGAAGGAAGGTAGATGAAGGAACATTTGCATAATCCTTTCACCTAACATCTGTCCAATTATCACAGGAACCATGTCCAGGCTGACCAATCACAACAGCATCACCGGGGTAACAGATTGTGTTCACCAGACAGGAGGCCTCCTAATTGGCTCCTGCTATGACCTGGCGAATGGAGAGAGCTCGCTAAATCGTGAGTCGCAGATCAAACTATGTAAACCAGAAGTAACTCACTCCCCTAAGTAACTCAGTGCAAGCACAGGAAAGACTTAAGAGAAAAAGGAAAGCACTTTGTTTTCCTCCGTTGACCTCCCCCCTTGTCCTTCCTGCAGTGTTCTCTGTGCCTCAGTGTCGGTACCTGGCCTCTCTGACCTGGCCCGATGCTCCCAGAATCCTCTGCTTTGCGGCGTGGACCACAGGGAGCGGAGACCACCGGTGGGTCACTGGAGGTCACGACCTCATCGTATGGGAGCAGCTCCCCAGTTCTGGGAAGCAGAGGTGAGCGCAGCGCATGTCAGCAGCGCTGAGTTGAAAAGATTTGAGGGTGAACTGCTCAATTATAACACATATTTGCATAATTTGTTCAAGGTCAACTGCACTGCTAATTCTAAAGCTATACTGGGATTTATAGGGTGCAAATGAATGGAAGTGCTTTTGAAACTCTTGATATTGCGTCTTTAATTACTTGCGGGTTTGAATTTTGAAGGAGTGATGTCACAGTGAAAAGAGACGGTCGCTTGGAGTCCTGCTTGCTGGAATCAGAGGGGGACACAGGAGATGACGAGGAGACGGATGGTACACACACACACACACACTCTCACACACACAAACTGCGATTTCACACATTTTCATGCCTTCATTTACTGACTGGCTCACTTAATGAGTAACCATGGAATTGCAGAATGCACTATCATGTTCATTTCATGTGGCGCTTGTCGCGACGAATCGTCATGACCTCCGTGTCAAATTTAGATTACGAGGACACCGACGATGACAACAGTGAAGCCAGAGACAGCCGGGCTGGCGGTGCGGCGGACGGAGGGTCCGACTCGTGGTTGCGGTGCGTTCTCCAGTGAGTGCTGGTTTCTCATGCTGAGGACACCTCGGCCTGCAGCGATGAAGAGGAAATGAGAGGGAGGGAGCGTAGTGACAGGGAAGGAGGGTGCAGGGGGAGTGAAGTGTGACAGACTGGGTGTCGGCGTCGGCGGAGGGAGCGTATGGATGGAGACAGTGAGTGTGTGTTTGTGTGCGTGATAGGCAGATTGTTTTCTATGTAAATATTATTTCCACATACAATAAAGCTGTCACACTGTGACTCTCACCTCCACATTTGCATCTCTTGTCGTCTCTTTTTTCTTTCAACCTGACCCTGCCTCTTCTTCAAACACCAGTTCATCACCCTGCTCTGCCGGGGGAACCTGTGTACATAAATGTAAATGGTATTTTATTCCATCTTTACCCCCCCCCCCCCCCTCCTCCTCCTCCTCCTCCTCCTCCTCCTCTTCCTCCTCTTTGCTGTCTGTATTTCTGTCTCTGTCTCTCTGGGGTGTCCTTGCCTGTTTTTTGTAAACATAATTGAAGAGTTTTTTTAACCTTCCACAACGGGCTTAACAACGCCGTCCTCAGTATCATTTCTGTTTGCCTCGTCAAATTCATTTCTTTTGCTCTGCGTCCATTTTAATTGAACTAGTTTTTTCTTCTTTTTTTTTTTTTAAAACACATAATTAGCATTTAAATCTCTTTCCTACAGTCTCTTGCCCTCCCTCCATCGCTCCCTCTCCCCTCTCTTACTCTAGCAGACTCTACATGTCTCAGTCGCTAAGGCAACCGATGCTTTTTTTCTCACTTGCTCTCTGTATCTCCCCGTTTTCTCTCTGTCTCCCTCTCTCATTCCCTCTCTCCACTGCCAGAGGTAGGCATGATAACTGATATGTGTCGGAGTGTGTCTGTGTTTGTGTCCGTCTCCCGGTGTGCTCGTGTGTATCTAAGTGACATTTCTGTGGCATTTAGGCAGCAGTTGTGGATGGGGAAGTTGCCTCTGCTCAAAGTGCCATACAGAGTATTGGCTCCTTGCATGACGCTTCTAATGATGATTAATGTGCTGTGCTCAGGTGTGTGCACTGTAAATGTGTGTGAGAGAGCAGAACAGACAATGAGTATGTACTTCTGGGTGTTTGTGACTGCAGATGTGGATTCTGTACAAACATGTGGCGCATAATTGAGCGTTACATTTTAAAGCCCAGGGGAGTCTGAATGTTTTTTATTTTTTTCTGTTTTTTTTTTATATATATTTCTTTTAAAGATGACAGTTGGCTTTCTGCCAATACTCCTGCTGGTGTCTTTGTTTACATGTTTTTCTTTTTTTTTTTTTTTTTTTTTTTTTTTTAAATCTGGCAACATAAAAGAAGAAAAAAAAGCTGGACCCTCCCCCTTTCTCTCTCCCCCTCTCTCTCTCTCTCTCCCTCTCTCTCCCTCCCTTGCCCCTCTGTCCTATCTTACAGAGAGAGATGATCGGAGGAGCGGAGTCTCAGTGAACAGAGCGAAGCGATGGAGAGATGGTAAGATGGATAGTAACTGAGGTGAAGGAGAGATGTATGGGGTGCAGACGCAGTAAATGTCCTTCTGAGTGATTGCTGGCATAAGAATCAATTTCTGAGCTGATGAGGTCGTGCAGGACGCCTGTGGACAATACATTTTCTCAGATAACTTCTTTGTCACTCCACCACTACTCATTCTTTCTCCTTCACTTTTCTTCCAGCTCCATCTCTCCTGTCGCACGACTGACTGCCCTCGTCTCCCTCCTGCTGGTTGCTCTGGTGGCACAGCCCTCCACCTGTAACCGTGACGACAGTGAGGGCGAGGAGCAGGTGGACGCCCTGTCCGTCCAGCTGTCCGTCACGGCCCAGGTCACACCCACCCCTCTGTGGGCGGTGGTCTGGGGTCCCACGCAGCCTCTGGAGGATGAGACCTACCACTTCCTCTCCAGCCAGGAAACGGACCCCCTGCATCAGCATGGGAAGCATCAGGAGGCGAGCACCGCCGAGTCGGACTGGCCTGCAAGCGTGCAGCCCCGAGAGGAGGCTCCGCTGGAGTCGAAGGACCAGGGGGGAGTGGAGGACGGAGGGACGGAGGCGGAGGAGACGGAGCTTGAGGAAGGTGGGCACCAGAAGATGCACATGAAGGATTTCTAAATAAAGGTGGCCATGAGCCGCGGTCCATGAGAACACACACACACACCACAAGTCCTCCAGGGAATTAGCTGTCACCAGGGTGAAGGCTGCTCTGTGCAGCCGGCTGTGTCTGTGGCGGGGAATGCCTAATAAAGTTCTCATCACTCACAGGGAGGATTTGGCCGCTGTCAAAAAGCAAGATACAGAGAAGACGTCATTGGATTTTGTTATAGTTGGAGGCCAGATTCTCACACATCCAATTTAATGTTTCATCTGGCTTCATTGATTTCATCTTTTGTTCTGGATACAATTATAAATGGTCATGGTATGAGATTAGTAATTGCACGAGTGTGTGTGTGGGTGTGTGTGTTGCAGTGGACCCTCAGTTCTACGTCACCGTGACCATCTCCTCACTGCTCATCCTGACGGCAGTCGTGATTACAGCCAAACTCTGGTAGGAACCCAAACTCTCTTTTCTGTGTGTGTGTGTGTGTGTGTGTGTATGTGTGTGTATGTGTGTGTGTGTGTGTGTGTTTGCTGAATGAGAGCGAAAGATAAGCAAACTTTCCCAGTTTGAGCTGAACACCTGTCCCGCAGCAGGAGGGCAGCGCCGGTGCTCCTCGTTCGAAGTTTTTTAAATTTTTTTTTTTATGGTGAAAGTTGCGGATTAGACAATTACAGCGAGGCGCAAACCAGCGTGAGCTCCAACACAAGGTGCCTCCATTAATATGACTGCATTTTGGATTTCTAAACTGGGCTCTTTAAGGCTGAGAGTTTGGGGTTAAATGAGGCATTTTGTAGACTTCCCAGATTACATTTACTGTGAGAAAGTAGTTTTTTTTTTTAGAATAAAGTGCCTGAGTTAAAGCAGGGATGTGTTGAGGTCAATTGTAGATTAATTAAGAACAGAGGTTCCCAGCTTTGGGGTCCGGACTCCTCTAAGTGGTCACGAGATCAGAAAGCACAAAAAAAAACCACATTTCTGCTGCACAAAATTGCCGTCCTTGTCTAATCTTTGCTTTTTGTTTTGTTAATGGATAACTGCACTTCATTGGGATTAAAACAATTTAGAACTACTAATCAGTCTTTTGTTCAATTAGTTATAATGTGTAGACATCACACACAGAGGAGGAGTCACAGGTAGCTTAGTTTTAAGTGGTAAAATATATTAGGAACAACAGATTCGGAGATTAGTTTGGGCTTTACGCCAAAGTTAACACTGAACTATACTGTGTTTTGAAAAATGGGCCTGAAAGAATTTGCCATTTTGCATCGAAAGTTGTAGCTTTGCCCGTTTTCTACACACCGATGGGTCAAGATGAAGAATGGATTGTGCCAGATGTGTAGAGAGTCACGAAGAGGCCAGATGTGTGTGTGTGTCAGGGAAGATGACGCCTCCATATGTGTGTTAGCGCGTGCATGTCGGTCGTGCGCCTGTTCATGACTACGTAGTGCGTCTACGTATTCTACGAGTAATTGCTTACTAACGACTTTATTAACAACACTGAAAGTCACAGTTGGCACAGATGTGTCATTTAGTGCCATTAGAGTTGCAATGATTAAACATTCACTATGACCATTAGGGTGAAACTGGAAGGAAGAAAGTGACGTGTTGCCTCACAGGCCTCAGCAGTAACATGGCTTCACGGTTAATGTGCTTTAACAGGCCACCAGCCATTAAACCCCCCGGAGCGTGTTTAACACACGGCTCTGTGTACGCTACGTTTCCAGCGCTCGCTGCGCACGTGACCATTAGCTGGAGATGGGGAGTCATCTATGTGGCGTGCTGGAGCGCTCCCACGCTTCCACGCTTTGCTGATCAAACCAATAACACCTAGTTTATTTGACCACTGGGACTCCTCTCCCTCTCCCTCTTCTTCTTTTTTCTCCCCCATTTCTCCTTTTACTCTCCTCCTCCCTACTCTCTTATCTGCTCATCTTACCCACAATTCTATTGTATCATAATTTTGCATTTCATTGCCTGAATCTGTATAATTTGTTCTCCTTCACGTCTCTTTTTCATAGTCTCTCTTAATCTCAATTTTTCTCCCACATTATCTCCCCTCACTCTCTCTCTAAACCTCCCTCCCTCCCTCCTCCCACTTGGGCCTCCCTTCGCCTCCCAGGAATTTTTCTATTTCTTTTTCTGAATACCTGTGTCCCCCCCCCCCCCCCGTCTTCCCTCATGTTCTTCGCTTATACTTCCCGTTATCATCATTGCCTTGCTCTAA
>CALSCE010009506.1:15652735-15665611 GCA_943593645.1 Bovichtus variegatus | reverse complement strand
CTCTCACTGTCTCTCTCTCTCTCTCACTGTCTCTCTCTCTCTCTCTCACTGTCTCTCTCTCGCTCTGTCTCTCTCTCTCTCTCACTGTCTCTCTCTCTCTCTCACTGTCTCTCTCTCTCTCTCTCTCTCTCTCTCTCTCTCTCTCTCTCTCTCTCTCTCTCTCTCTCTCTCTCTCTCTCTCTCTCTCTCTCTCTCTCTCTCTCTCTCTCTCTCTCTCTCTCTCTCTCTCTCTCTCTCTCTCTCTGTCTCTCTCTCTCTCCACATCTATCTGTGTCAATATCTCTCTCTCTCCCAGTTACGACCGCAGCTGTTCCCAGCATCCGCCCCCGCTTTCCCGTGGCGTGGCCCCCCCACTCTCCCTCGCGCTCCCTCGCTCCCTCGCTTCTGAGGACAGCCGGCAGACGTTGCACAGCACCTCCTCCTCCTTCACCGACAGGGAGAGGTAATGAGTCGCCTCACCAAGTCTATGAGTCTGATGTGCGTGTGTGAGTTTCTGTGCACCTCTGGATCCCAGTTTGCTTCTCTGTGCGTGAAGCAGTATTGTTACTTCTTTTGTATTATAAGGATGTACATGGAGTAATAAAGGTCTCTGAGGAAGAGTCCGGCCTGGAGAGTTGGTGCTGCTGCAAGATGTATCAGTGTTTTAAACTCCAGATGAGTCATAGTGGGGCCCAGCCGCCGTCCATGAAGTGATGCTTTTATTCGAGGGTATTTAAAGTTAATCTCAATCAGGATAATTATAGTGCTGTACTCCAGTGCTCCCTCTCACTTCCTCCCCCCCATCAGCTTTTCCTCCACCGTCCTCCTCTTCCTCCATCTCTTCCGTCTCTTCCCCCCGCCGCCCTCTCAGTCCCCTGTGATGCAGCTTTCCGTTTGCGTGTACACCACTTTCCCAGCTTCAGGCCTCCCTGCTCCACTTCTCCTCTTCTGTCTTTCCTCCCATCATCAGAGCTCCCAAAGCTTCCCACAATCTACCCTCCTCCTTTTTAAAAATCTTCTTCTTCTTCTCCTCTTTTGACTCTTCTTGTCTGTGTCTCTTGCTGTGTCAGGATCCCAGTTGTGAACCTCTGAGGTGACTGTTTTTCCATATGGTAAACATATCTACGGGGCCTGAGGAGGAGCATCAATACGACCGGAGGGTGTGCCCGCAGCGCCGTTTTATTTTCTCTGAAACTGTGAAATGAAGCCAGGGGTCCCAGGTATCCAGCCATCACAAAAACTCCTCGACTTCCCCGAGGTCTAACAAACCCAAACACATCTCCCTGCCGCTCCCTCCTCCCTCCTCCCTTCTTCCTTCCTCTGTGCTTGGTATAATTTTCTTTCATGTGGCTCTGCGTCACTGTTACCTGCTCCCTGTTTTTCATCCCCTGTATGGCCCCGAGCTCTGACAAGCCAACCAACCGCTCCGCGCCTCGGGCAGCCATGACTAATTCACAAACAAGCAGTTTAACAGACGTGCAACATCCCATTACCACTGAAAGGCCCTACCTGTGCTACCACAGCTGATTCCATTGATTCAATGATCAGTATTTATTCTCATCCAGCAGACTGTTCTTACATTAAATGACGCTCACACTCAGTTCGCTTGTATTTGGTTCGTAAATGGTTAAAAAGCCATTCTCAGCATCTCCAAACACTGAACGGGGTATTTCACAAAGCTGTTTGGCACGGCTGTAGCCAACAGGCAATGTGTTTAACATGTCACGCTCCAAAAACTGCTGTTTATTCCCCGCTTTGGGCGCCTGAAATGCAAATAGTGTGGCTTTTTTTTTCCTCTGTAGTGTAGAGGAGTCGGTTTTGTTTCAGTTTTTTTTCCTCATGATTTGCTTTCTTAATTATCTGGCTGACGTTCACCTCTTTGTCGAGGCTTCGCGAGCACCCTCTGTTCCTGCTGGACTGTGTTAGAGGTGTGTTAAGCATCGAGTACTTCCAGTGGTGGAGATAAAATATTCAGAGCGGGAATGGATAGAAGAGGCATAGCTGTTGAAAATCAATGATTCCCAGAGGTTTCGGATGGTGCACAACAAAGACAGGTTTATGTGGAAATGTGTGAACCGTACGCGTGATGAAAGGACGGATGTTACCACGACAAGGATTTTATTTTTCCACCTGACAGCCAAGTATATCAATCTGGAAAACAAAACCACCATAATTCCCCTTCACATCATGTTTCAAGTCCCCGTATTTCAACTGTATTCGGTGCACCAAAGCAAAGCAGCGCATCAAGGAGCATCGTTTCTGTCTTTTCAACAAATCTGCATGTATACAGTAAGAAAACCTGTGAGAGTAGCTTCAAATCTATTATTTATAAATGTCTATTTTACCAATCTGTGAGTGATGTCTTCTAGAACCTTTCAAAGCCAAATGTCAGTTTGTGTTTGGCAACTTTTCTAAGCAGCTTTGAAACATGAAACCCCTCTCACACACTTCCTCTTCAGACATTAGTGCTGGTGGCTCGTGCAATCCTCCAGATATCCAGTCTTGTGATTTTGAGTAGCATTCCTGTAGAAATGTGGTCTTTCTGTACCATTGGAAGTTCAATAAAGACTCAACACTGGCGTTTTAGCTTTGCGTCTATCTGCTTGTTTTTTTTCTGTGCATGCTGAATGAATTCCCCTGGGAGCGGTGCGATCTGCAGTGCTTTATGGGAAGGACAAAGCTTACACTGTGCATTTTAATAGCTACCGCTGTCTCGTAATCTTTTTTTTCTCCCCCGAAGTGAACATTTAGTCCAGCGGCTTGCATTGATTTTGAACCATAGGCTTGGCATTAAAAAGTCCTGCATGTGCCAATCATGTTTTCACCGGTGAGGAGCAGCTGAAGAAGAGGGTGGAGAATAAGGCGGCTGCTTGTGTCTGAAGCGTTTCCTTATCTCCTCACCTCATATGGATTCCTCTCGCTTCAGAAAGATTAACAGGATGCTAAGCAAGTATTTCCTCTGTGTACAGTTTTTCAAACAAATGTCAATAAAATCAAGGCGGGCACCAGAGGACAAGTGCCACTCGTTTGTATTGAGATTCTCCACCAGTCTGCTGCAGTTTCCATTTCCTCTGGGCATTTTACTGATCAATCAAACTAATTGATTGGCTTTTGTTCCACTCTGAAGTTTTAACGACTGTCTAGTTATGAGACACATTCCAGCAGATGCTGCAGTAATCTGTAACCACAAACAACTAACGCTCAGCTAGTGTTTGAACTCACGTACGCAGAGTCACCGCTCACACCGATAACAAACACTCACCTGACACTTCCTCGCCACATTACACGTACGCCAGATAACCCAACAAACACTCGGAGAGGGGGAACAGCTGTTAGAAATCACAGCTCCGGTAAAAAACTGTGAACCAATGAAGCTCAATCACACTGACTGAAATTAACACCACTATTTATAGAGGTGGAAGGGATGTTGCGGGGTAGAGGAAAACGCAGGGTTGAATGAGACCGGTTCTTAATTTCCCTCTCGCTGTTGCTGCTGGTCTGATAATGGCCCTCGTTAAGGTCGTGCAGGAGGAAGAGCGGCCGGAAAATTTTGAGAAAACAGAATCAAAACAGTGAGAGAGACGGGGCAGGCATGATAATGGCATTTTTTAATGCATGCAGGAGGTACAAGGGAGGGTTTCAGGCTATTTCAACAGGCAATTTTGACATTGAAATAGAAGCTCTGGGCAAAACAAACGCATATGAAATATGAATGCGCTCGGTGTGTGTGTGGATGTGTGTGTATCCATGCTGGTTGCGCACAGGGGAAGCCTCAGCTCTATAATACATTAGTCTCTTTAGGGACATGCCCTAATTAATGGCTTGACCTCCTAACGGGTAGCCCCCTTCTGCGAGTTAACATTTAGCTGTGCACCCTCCAGAGATGCACTTTGAAGTGCATTTAATAAAAGAAGTGACAGTGACATTAATGAGAGAGTCAGGGTAAGTACAGGGCTTCGTTTTATTTCCCGACAATTTATATTCTGATTTTATACACGTCTCAACTCAGCGGAGAGAAGAAAGAAAAAAAAAAAGAAATACAAAGCAACATAGAATTAATCTAAATCAAAAAAAAAAACATTTTTAACCCAATAAGAGATACACACATACACTGATCCTGTTTCTGGTCAAAGGCAACTAACTCCTGCTGCTTACTGTCTTCATGTGTTACAAGTGACGTGTGTGTGTGTGTGTGTGTGTGCACTGACTGTCTGCCAGTTAGGCTATTAGAAACTGCAAGAGTGGATGTCACACCTGTCATTTCCCATCAGCCGCCGTGTGTTTCTGAATCCGTCATGGTGAGATTTGGTGACAAGAAAAAGTTCCCACGAAGCTTCCTGGTGTTACTGTGAAGAGTGTGTGTGTTTGTGTGCGTGTGTGTGCGTGTGACGAAGGTGTCTGTGAACATCCGTTTGTCCGTCAAGATGTCCATGTGTCCGATAATCAGTGAGAGTGTCCATCAGTGCCTCCGTCTCCACATCTCAGTCCTTCGTCTTCAGTTGGACTTGGACCAGATCTTCCCACTGCCACGCAGCCTGAGTGGAAAAATAACAATATGTAATAATGACATGTTTGCTATCCGCTTGCACGTCTAAACATATTACTGATGCAACCTCAGTGCAACAGTGTCTTTGTGTTAAAATACCCAAGATAAGTATTCACACCCTTTTCAAAATCAAATTCAAGCATTTGAGGTGCACTTTCAAGCTTTTGCAGCACCTTACAGTTGTGGTAAATTACATATTTATTACATATAACAGTACATTGAGCAGTACACAGATTATTTCACTTCTTCATCACATTAAAATCAGATGTCATTGAGCTATAAACAACCAAAATTATGTTTTTTTATGCAATTATGCATTTCACAGAACCGTGACAATTACAATTTCCAGCAGTTTATTCAAAATCCAAGCACTTTTCAGAACTTGTAAACACCACATTAAGATTCAAGTGTTTTCAGGGATTTCCAGCTCCTGTACAAACCCCGAGTATTTAGTATTTTTGCACTGAAATTGATCTCCGTGGATTTCCTATTTCTGCAAATTAAAAAGAATTTTTTGTGCAAAGAACCTTTTTCTAATAATAACCACCGCACTATCAGTCCCATCCTTTAAATAGCCTTATAAAGAAACTCATTTTTAATTCGAGGATTGAGGTTAAGCTATCATTAATTTGGATTTCAAAACATTAAGTGGATCTTCATTTGAATGAAGTGCAGTGCTGAGTGGTGAAAATTATAGGGCTCGATGCTTCGTCAAAATATGACAGCCAGAAAATAATCACTGCTTTCTGTTCGGCAGCAACAACATAAACAGCAGGCGAGCGAAGCATCTTGTCTGATCACTGGAGGGGGAACGCTTCTTTCAGAGGGGGAGCACGTGGGGCATGTGTATATCCAGTGACATTTTACAATCCAGGACAGATGTGAAATTAGCCGTCGCTAATTGGTCCGGATGGAGGCAGAACAGGAAGCGAGTCCCTGATAGCCGAGTTAAAATACTGCTGCAAAACATTGATGTTCATGTGATAATAAAGCTACTTCATGCAGACGCACACACACAGACAAAACACTTACACTAGCAGCTGGCTTTTTAATGTTTATAAAAAAAAAGTAGAAACATAGCGGTTCTGTCTTGCATTAACTGCTCTCGACAAGAACATTGGACTAATAGCTTTAATTTGGAGTTTGAAGTAGAGTCTTTAGCGCTCCGTTTAAAACGGCGTAAATTTGTATTTAAAAAGCGCCTTTAAAAAAAAAAAAAAAAAAAAAAACCCCCACAGTAACAAAGTGTTTTACAGAACAAAAAGGAGAATCAGCAATAACAGAAACTTAATGGAAAAAACCTCCACATGCAGCCTTTAAGTTTCAATTGTGTGACTTCCAGGAATAAATAACATTTCTTGCATGAAAAAAAAAAAGAAAAACTCATCTTGATTTAACAGCCCACCAGCAATTCTGAATAAAACACAATTTCAGTAAATTATTCCACATGGCCAAACATACTTTATGTGTTCAATTTCTGGAATGTTTGGCCACGTTATACGACGGCAATTTCTATGCAAACTCTTGTTTAGAAAAGCCATAACATCCAGAGAGCTTCAGTCGTGCGCACATTGTTTGGCTGCCTCCGCAGTCAATACAACAAGGTGATGTTGCAGTACTCACCCTTTCACCTTTGAGCTTTTTTTGCCTGGTTGTCGTGGTTCCTGAGAGGAGGCGGGGTCTCGTGGCTCTGCAGGCTGGTCCGCGTCCTGATTGGAGGCGGCTCCGGCAGGGGCGGGGCCTGACGACGGGGAGGCGGCGCTGGCCTTTAACGTTTTCTGTAGGTTTGAGACCTGAGGGGAAAGTGAAGACAGATTAAAAATTAAAGTGAAAGGAGGGATGAGTTAAAGGACAGGTTCACATTTTTCCATCAACAGGCAGGTTTGTGGGAAAACTCATACAGCAGGATGTTTATACTTTAATGTTCGACGTATTAACACGAGTTTACCCACAGACAAGTTGTAAAAAAGGAAATATGCAATGAAGAGGAAACTAAAAGACCACAAGTAGCTGCAAGCATAAAAACGCTAATGCTGAGACACTAAAGAAGGAAGATTCACATTTACTGGATTTTCTGGGGGAAAGAGTGAAAGAACTGCAGGCTGAAGAGATGAAGCACTAACCTCTGTTTCCACTTGGACTTTGACCTTTAACTGGCTTTCTCTGTACTGGTTTGCCCTCGAGACCTGCTCCTCAATACCACACAGCACCGCCTCACAGCCTGTGCACCTGAGAGGAGAAAGGCAGAATACTGAATGAGTTAGAAAAAAACATAATTGAGACAGCAGAGTCTAAAGTCTAAAGCAGAGTCTAAAGTCTAAAGCAGAGTCTAAAGTATAAAGCAGAGTCTAAAGCTGAGTCTAAAGTATAAAGCAGAGTCTAAAGCTGAGTCTAAAGTATAAAGCAGAGTCTAAAGCTGAGTCTAAAGTCTAAAGCAGAGTCTAAAGTCTAAAGCAGAGTCTAAAGTCTAAAGCTGAGTCTAAAGCTGCACCAGGTCACAAAAGAGTTGTGTAACAGGTGAATATAAAATGTATAATAAATTCACGGGTGCGGACATGGTTAAAAATGAACTAATTAGAAAAGAAAATGATTGTGCAGTTTTTTTTAATACTATCAAGCAGAATCAGCTGGATTCTTTTATTTTGAAAGCCTGCCTGACAATCATCAGTGACAGTGAAACAGCAAAGTAACAGCACCATTATTACATTTATATAACCACAATAACACAAAATCATATTTTTTATTTCGGTGCTTGACCCGTGCAGGGCTGATCTGCAGCGTGCGCAGCCGGAGGTGACACTCACCACTCCTGCAACGTGTTGACTATGTTTGGGAGCTCGTTTGGGCCGAGGTCACGACCCACGCTGCAGTCCACCTCCACCTGCTGGTTCCGCTGGTCCAGTTTGCCCTGGATGATGTCACAGTACACGGCGTCGATCAGCAGGTCCTCCAGCTCCCGCACATTCTTCAGCTCCAGCTGCTGCAGGAGCAGCGAGTACGGCAAGCACTGAGGGGAGAAAAGACATAAAGGGACTTTACATAGGGAGATAATTTGATTCCACTTTAAAGGTTTGATAGAAAATGACAGAAAATGTTTCAGCGAAATTTCCTATTTGTCTAAATGTCACCGCCAGAGGAAAGTGAAAGTCGAGTTTTGAATTTAACAATCCTCCACTGGGCAATTAGAGAGTTCAATCCTCCATGACGGGAAAGCAGTGACATATTAAGGGGAAAAACAGGGGCAGGAGTAAAAGGAGCAACGGTAATAGAAAGTGAGATTAAGTTAAAAAAAGGAAAAAAAGAAGGACAGAGCTGGTGATAATAATGAATCAATTATTTATCAGGAGCAGAAGAAGAAAAGGGCATACAGAGATGTGCAGTATGGTGGGAAGGTGCGAATGAGAGGTGCCTTAATAAAAGAACATTAAATACTTTATCAAGCACATGAAGGGACCAGGGAGGTGTAAGAAGTCTAAACTGAAGACACGAGCGTAGCGGATGTACTGGGAACTCTTTGAGAAACTTGAGACTGAAAAGTCTCTTGTTTTTTATTTATTAAATTGACATAAAAGCAGTCACGGGCTTAAAATAACAGGACACCTCAGATGAACTTATTACGTGCGACATTTAAAAGCAGAATTGCTACCACATCATTAATAGCTTGCTTTATGACGCTTACAGCAATAGGGTGGCTACAGAAATTATATTTATTTTCCGTTTTTGAGACAAATACAACATCACACAGTTGACCTGCACTTTCCACTTTGCAGAGAGAGGAATGGACCAGTACCTTGAGGTTGGATGCCAGGCTGATGATGGACAGATGGCGGAGTTTGTTTCTCTGTGCGGGGGTCAACTCTGGAAGAGAGGCCGCCCTCTCTGCAGCAGCAGACAAGAACATGAGACACAATGAGGAGGATACAGCAGAGCAGTGTGTAAGTATCACTTTGCTGAGGGTCAAGCGGTCACACAGTCGAGTCACTGCTTCTTACTTTGAAGTGTAATGTTATACTGGGACACGCAGGTGAGTGTGGAGCTCTTTAAGCAGGAGGAGAATAGAGTCGGGAGGAAGTTGGTCTCCAGCGACTTTCTCTCCTGCTCCCCTGGTGACAAGACTCGCACCCTCCGAGACGGCAGCTCTGACAGCTCCTCTAAGGGCTCCACTACACAGCTCTATGAAACTAAATGTGCTCCCTGTCGGCTTGAATCCAAATGGGAAGGGAACAATAAAGTAGGCTACATTCTTTTTTCAGGCTATTGGTTGATGTTCAGCATAAAATTAGACATAATTAAAATTCCACTTCTTGTTGAAGCTTCCCGACAAATTACACAGACGGAAAATTAAGTCACAAAAGATTAGTTTATTGTCCAATTGTGCCGGCACTGCTGCAACGCAGACACTCATGCAATCGGAACGCTTAAAGAAGAGTTGCCCAACACAGATAAAAGCGCTCCAGGAACTTTTGTCTGTGAATAACCTGCCTGCAGCGTCTCAGGTGAGGGTGTTTAAAGCGTGTGTCAAGGTAAAAGAAATACAGGTCATAATAAAAAAAAAAAAAGAGTTGCAGGGATGCCCTATTACTTATTTACACGGTGCTGCTGCTGCAATACCTTTGTAGTCACAGTAGGTTCCATAGGCAAACAGGTTGAGGAGCTGGTACATTGGTGCATGAGGGCCATTCTCCATCTGTGGTGTACAGGGGAGATGAGGGGAAACAAAGATATGATGTGGCAGAACCCAGAAGTAATGAGACTCTACATAGAAACTATGCAACTGCATTTTATCTCCGCACATCACTGAGGAGAGCTCTTGCTCAGTGAGAGTCCGTGCAGGAGAGATAGACCACATAAAGACCCGGCTACTTGTATACAGACATACTTGGAGAAGGGTTACTTTCACACTGACATCTGCCCCCAGTGATCCTTATCACACTTCAGACCCCTGTTTAGTATTCAACAGAGGAACCATTTCCATCTTTTTTCTCCCTTATGGCAGACTGAAAACCATTTGCGAGACTTTCGACAGTAATGTAACTGTTTTACTATATGGATTCATATTCTCTTTCAAACTGCTTCAGCTGTAACAGTAAAACACGAGGGGAGTATTTACTACGTTTGGCTAAAATGACCATATATACATTATAAATGAGACACTTAGAAATTTATTTATCACCAAAGACTGTATTTTATGAAATAATATAAACATCCAACAATGTCAGTTCAAATAAATGTCAGGGATAGAATGAGTTGTGAAAATGAATGTGGGGTATTTTTGACTTTAAAACTCCACTGACTAGATTATTGCAGTAAATAAATAGCTGGCAGGACCTGCTATGAGCCATTAAAGGTCAGGAAAAACACATATTGAAGGAGAAAACCACTGAGGGAAACCAAGAGGTAAAGCTTTGTGTTGAAGCCATGTCGTCTGTACACGTTCTCAGCACTGCCGCTTTATTTTTACATTTTATCTTCACAAAACCTTGGTGCAGTCCTTTAGTAAATAAAAACAAATGCAATTTCACCGTTTGGTGCGTAAAAAAGGAAACAAATCCCTAGTAAATCTCCCCCTGGTCTGGCTTTTTTCTCCATCCTTTCCTTAAAGAATGGAACAATAGTGCAGCACAATCCTACTCTACTGTAACAGCAGCTTTTCACAAATGAGGGTGTTAACTGCGTATTTTTATGCAAGTTTTACGTACAAAATACGTAATATGTTAGTTGTGTACTGATTAAAATCGATAGAAGCATCACGGCCTGGAACGCTTTAGATAGATGTGTTAATGAGGAGGCGAATCGTGACTTTGATTACGTCATTAGTGCACAAATGTGTATATGTTTGCACATGCATAGATGATAAATGTAGTCCATTGAAGTTAGGGAATACACTTGTGTTGAGGCTGCACTAACAATGTGGTCAAATGCATCACCGACCCCTCTTGATGTGGTTTGTTAGATTACATTCTCCGTGTGCTTTGGATACATTAACGCCTGTGAGCTTAACTGTCTAGTTGTGATTAAGATGGATTTTTTTTTTTTTATTCATGCCAGGTCTGAATAGGTCCCAAACGACACAAAGGGTGAGGAAGTGTGAGAGAGCATATTTACCTCTCTGACATTCGGCAGCTCCAGGATGTCAGAGAAGACGTAGAGGCCCGGGGTCTCCAGCAGAGAGCTGACAGCCTGGGCCAGTGCTGAGCCTGACAGAGACAGGAGCTGCTCCACCTCCATCTGATGCCAGCGGACACAGGAGACGAAGAGGTTAGCAGGTTAGACAAAAGTACTACACAGAGACACATAAGAGCAGCAGAGTTGTGTAGAAAGTACAGATAAAAATCAAGGAAACACTTCTCTGATACCGCCCTGGCCCTGCCATCTGAGAAATGGTATGTTATTGCAAAGCATTATCACTGAACACTAGGACTCCACATGATGTAGGAGTCTTTTTAGCCCCTCAAAACATAGTGCCGTCATTTGTGCACTGTTGAAAGGACATAAAATAGAACGAACAATAGTCCCTTTTTCTTTAACATCTAACAGTCAAGTGCTCTCGACTGAAACACTTGACCCTCAAATCACCTGGAGAGCTACTTGGGTAGTGGAGGAGTAGCTGCACTCGGCAGCACCTATGCGGGCAACAAGTGTAATGAATGCGAAGCAGGGCATGTATATTCATCAAAACCCATTCCCTGCATAGAGACACGATTCAAATGCACTTTGGGCTGAGGGCAACACCAGAATAATTTCCTAAGTAGTACCAGGAATCTGCCTGTGACTTGAGCAGAAAGCGAATCCCGGAAGAATAAAACAAACAAAAACAGGATCATTCCCTGATTTTGTGCTTTGGCCTGACTCTGGCCTTTGTCATCAACAAGCTTTATAGTTAAAATGATGCAAATAGTTTTAAAAAACCGCTAGGACAGGATGTCAGTCTGCTTCTCCTCATGTCTTCCTTCCTTACAATTCAAAAGTGCCTAACTGTCAAATATCCCAAAGTGATGAGCTGTCCCGAGGACTTTGATGCGATATTTTAAGAAATCTTAATCCCAGCGGACACATCTTGGGACACAAAGGAAGTTCAGTTTTACATGATAAAATGATTGCAATTGCATCAGACTGGTTTTATTACCTGAGGCCATTCCCTAAAATTAATGCAACAGAGAGTCTGGATTCCAACTGCTGAGCTAAGACTAGTCTGACTGGCTCTTACTTATTGTAGTTAGTGCTGATGTTCTGTATTACCCTAAGTCTGATACATTGAGATGCACACGTGTACATCTTGTGAGGACTAAAGAGCACCATTTCAGACACAGCACATCTTTTAATTTCAGGAATTGTTAAAGTCAAATGAAGCTGGATTGGATCCATCTGTGTATTTCCATTGAAATGAAAAGGAGAGCAGATTTGGCTGCATATCAGTCAAAGACTGCTGGAATAACTAAGTGGACCTGCTCAATATGCAGGATGCTCAGGTACACAGTACCCTGGTAACCACTGAGGTATCAAAATAAAAACATAAAATAAGTAAGAATAAATCCAAGGATCCCAAAGCACAATTACTTATTGTGATAAATGATTTAGTCATGCAGTAATGACCTTAACTAATGACAACACTGTTGTTGCTTTAGCCTGTTCTCTATTCATTTAGCATTTTATTGTCACTAAAAAAGCTCTTCTCTTGTACCACCTGGCACCACAAACCTCATTCAACATTTATTTAATGATCATTTTTTGCTTTATTGTATTTGTACTGTTGCAAGGAGATATAGATTCAATAGAGATTCATAGAGAATCAAGCATTTCATAAAATAATAATAATAAAAAGGTACACAGCTAGAAGCGAGAAAACAATTATAAATGGATTTGTTAGCGGTGAGCTTCCACTGTTGTACAGTTCACTCACTTCAGTAGACTCTCAGCGCTAATAAGAAGTGGTTCATCTATTTTTCCCATAATCATCTCAAACCAATCTTTAATGGCTGTGAAGAGTACTGCTAACCACTTGAGATTTTAATGAAATGAAGTGCAACTTATTGTAATGCTGAATTTGGCGGTGTCCCAACAGATTTGCGGACAGCTATGTGCTGTTTTTCTGAAGTCAACTCAAGATGATCAGATCCTAGAATTTTAACACAAATTCTCTACATACAGAAGAGGGGAACTCTGCATTCACTCTTCAACAACCACCTGCTGCAGATCACTCATGAAAAATAACTCATGCTGTACAGCCAAACTTTCAAAAAACATTGTTAAAATCTAATGAGGATCTTAAACTTTCATTTTTTTTTTTAAATATCTCACACTGAACTTTAGAGAAATGAGAACATCCTTTATTTTCCACTTTTTTTGTTGTT
>CALSCE010009506.1:15640507-15652725 GCA_943593645.1 Bovichtus variegatus | reverse complement strand
CTTTAGAGAAATGAGAACATCCTTTATTTTCCACTTTTTTTGTTGTTGTGATTTTGCTAAATACTGCACCTAACCTCATCCTGTTGAATATTGCACCTTAACCCATCTCAGCTCATCTTATGTTTAAATGTTTCTACACACATATAGATACATACATACATACATACATATATATATATATATATATATATATATATATGAAATGCCATCAAAATGTCCAAGAGGTCAAGTTGAGGTTTTCAAGTTGCTTGTTTATTCCCATTAACAGTCTAAAACCCAAATTATTTTAAGTAAACATTCTATCAAGAAAAGCAAAAATCCCTCAGCTAATCAGTCATTTTAGCTTCACAAATTATTTAAACCATAAATTGATCAACCAAACTGTTGTTCAATAACTTCTCTGTTGATCGACTGTTCAATAATCCACTAATGACTTCAGCACTGACTTAATGGATCTTAAACAATACAATACACAACATAAGCATACTCTCTTCTGTGTGAAAGTTAACAGTCAAAGGCTTTGGTAATGTCAGATTTATGTTGCTCACAAAAGGGAGAGTCAACAACATTTCTACTTTATGATGGTAGTGACTGCAAATGTGGTGAAGTTAACTTGATGAAAGTAGAAAATACACAAACAACCAATACACGCACACATTGTCAGTAACATACATTAACACGTGTTTACCGTAGACTGTACAGGTCTTACACATACTCCAGGACCACCCTTGCAGTGTGACTGTGACAGACTTTGATGCCTCACAGTATCACTTTCATTTACAGCCATCAAGCATTGGAATACACTTCCAGCTGAGCTTAAAACTTGCAGACTTATTATTTTTCTCATGGGGCAAATAAATTGATATTGGGCAACCAGTCATGTCGACATTAATTTGACTGTGATTCAGTCTTTTAATTGTAATAAATTGTAATTTTATAGTTGTACTGGATGAATGTGCTTGTTGATTTAATTGTTAGTGTGAGACTATGTAATGATGTTGCATGTAAATTAATGTTTTTAGTGTCTGGTTATTGTTTTGTGTGCATCTACCCAGGGAATGCAGGTGGAAATGAGCTTAGGTTAATAGCTACATGTGGCATAAATCATCTCATCTCATTCTGAGATGTGTTTTTGTGAATGGTCTTTGTTTAATAAAGAAGAAGAATTAAAGTCCCAAACAGGAATAGTCAGAGACTTGTTTTAGTAGCAAATGACACTGGCAGGAAGACACTCTTTACTGTTTCAAGAGCTCACCTACATATTGAAATGATCAAAACTTAAATTGGCAGAGAGGTGGTGATCAAGGAATAAAGTAATTTAAGTATGTAAAGTCAGGCTTGCTCAGCCAAACTCCCTCACTGGCACTATATTAACGCCAACGTTAGCTGCACCGCTAAACCATCTTATCTGTCAACACACATACGTGCAAATAACAGATGAAGTCCTCAACGTCAAAAAACATATATTTCGTTTAAGGCTATACTTTGTTTTTACAGTACGAGCTCTGTATAAAAGGTGTGTTAGCTACTATTCCAGCTAAATGTGTCATGCTAGCTCGGTTGCTAACGGCTAACCAACCGCAAGGCTTCACATATGCGTTGACGTTAGGCCTCAGTTCATTTTAAGCCGTTCTAGTGATTTAAATCACGCCGCTATACTACGTAAATAACCCGAAAATAAAATACACACGTAAATGCATTGGCAAAAATGTTCAAATGAGGCTGTGTGTGTTCAAATTTACCGTGTTGTGTTGGTATCTAGCAGATAGCCTCTCCTCTCGATCGTTCAGTTCCGCTGTCAGCTTACGTACGACAACAAAGCAACGTAAGCGTTGATTGGACGGTGAGGCGGAGTGGGCGGGATAAGTGTAGCTGTCAATCAGCATCTGTATCAGCGGATCAGAGAGCGCAGCGCCATCCAGCGGTGATCCGATTTAAACCACCTGGAACCGTCCAGATCAATATGTTGTTCACAAATTTGAGCTCAGAGTCCAAAGATTAACCTAAGGGGGTCTCAAAACGATTAAAAGGAGAGCATTTGACTTCAGTCTTGTCTCTAAGTATTATCATTCCTAGTTAAATACTCTTTATTCAGATTAACCCATCTGTGTCTGTGTTAAGTAGGCCTATAATAAGAAAAACAGACACAACATTTGTTCTGATTGGTCTAAAGTCTTGCAATCTGGTACAGACATTCTTTGAGCAAGTATCTAACAGTAAAAACGTTTAAATGTTTGGATGACATGAAAAAAGACACTTTTATCGATAGTCAAAGTCAGGATTTTTGAAAAGGAAAAATGCTAATATATGTATTTATTCATGTCTTTCATATGACATATCTTTTTACACTGCATGTGTGCAAATCTTTTGATATTCAACTTGTTGTGAGTTCATAGATACCAAATACTTTGCATTGTTCTCCTTGTAGTTTCTGAGATACAGACATTTTAAGATCATAGTATATTTAGTCTTTGTGCAAATGGGACTACTATTTATCCTGAAATATAATGAAATATATAGAAAAAACAGTAGTCCCATGTGCTCAAAAACGTAATATAGTATGACAAGAAAAACTCCCCTTTTAGCCAAACGGTTTGACTGATTTTGAAAAAAAGAATTCAGATTTGTGCTTAGACAGGAAATTTAAAATATCAAAAGGTAAGGTAGACACGAAAAAGACAATTTTATTGATATACATTTTAGACTCAAAAGCCTGAAGTAGTTCAGTGAGGCAACAACATCAATTTTAAAGGAAAAACTGAATTAAAATCCACAATGTTATGTCTGAAATCATTTGCAGCTCAGTTTTAAGTTGTGAATTGGCACAAATCTCTCCCAAAGATGAACAGCAGAGACTCTAATAATCATGCCCAAACTTCTGGGACACAGTCGGCATCTGTGGCATACAACTTAATATGAAACCCTTTTTCTTATGTCAGACCTGGATGACCTGACATTCAAATAACTGTCATTTGGATAAAATATCTCAAAACTACATTAAAAAAAAATCAAATAAATTGTAAATGGACACACTCTATTGTTATTGTTATCTGATCAAATTGTTATCTGATATAATTGTCAATCAAAGTACAATTTTATTATAAATATTTACTTCATTTTCTAAAATCAGTGCAATAATACAATGTATTTCTCTTTGAAAATAATACTTTTCCTTTTAGATTTACTTGAAAACAAGTGTGCAGCGGTACAAGTCCCTCCAATAAGTTGTATCTCAACACAATGTACAGATTTTCTGCAACTATACCTTCAATAAAAAAGCAATATCTCCTGTTTTTACATTGTATATGACAAAAAAAAGATCTTTTGGTGTGAGTTTGATTTTTGATTTTTGTTAGATTTTTTTCCCCTCTCCCAACCCCGTGTAGTTTCCAGACGTCCCGGTTCTGCAGTATTTTCATTTGGGGATTCAGTTGAGCTGAATCGCATCCATCTGGCAGATCCGTTTATAAATGTGCTCACAAGGAACATCAAACCATGTCTTTGCGTGGCTGTCTAAGGTGGCACAGTCCTCTCCATGTTCCCCTCCTGACTGGTGGTTATTTGGCTCTGAGCTCCACTGATCCCAGTATCTGTGACAGAGGGAGAGAAGAGGAAACAGGGATAGATAACGTAAGCTATAAATAACAACTGTGAACATTTCTGACAGATGTGAGAAACAGGCTCACTCCGCCCAAGCCTGTGATTCATTGAGGACATTTTATTTGTTTTTTTAAACTTTTGTTTATCTGAGGTTTTGATTCAACAATTGGCCATTGTTTGTGTTTCTTCTGAAAGTAAATGTTGTGAATTTTGATGGTGTAAATGTTGCTTTATTTATATTTTTAATTTCCTAGGTAAAAATCGTCTGTATATTTCTCTTTGGACCGTTTATCCTCGGCTGTTTATTCAGTATCAATGAATAAATGAATGCAGGACATCCGCTTTTTATATAAAACTTAAACAAATAAATGATTTAATGAATGAAATACTAAAATAAGATGGTACCTGTGTTTTAAGGTCGTGTTGTCCACCCATCTCCACTCTCCTTCCTTCTCTATGTCAGACAGGCCGATCCAGAAGTGATAATCAAATCCACCGATTTTCTTGGCTTCCTCCTCCAGAGCGTCCTGAAGTCAAACACACACACACACACACGTTTGTACATCATTGAAATGCCGATTCCCTAAATCCTAACCCAAACCTAATTTTAATATGAACCCTAAGACCACGTTTTAACCCTTTAACAAAATATCCAAAATATCCAAAATATCCAAAATATCCAAAATATCCAAAATATCCAAAATATCCTGATTTTCAAAAGAAATGCGCTGGCTCAGGGTCTAAAACTCAACTTCAAACACTCAAAACTTTCTTATTATTGTATCATTTTACTGGCGAGGATCTTTGGTTCCCACATCTTTAGCCCTTTTTAAAGACCTAATATGTTTCGGTTTTTTTGAATATCTAAATTTAAGGCATTTTTCCATACATATGGCTCTTTTTACAGCAGACATTTGACTTGTTATCATAAGAAAAGCACAGGCGTTACTAATAACATTATGACAATGACTCACACACAGACAACAGCGTCACCGCACTGCTGCACTATTACTGCCCCCGGCTGTTATTATCCTAAGCTTCTGGTTGTGAATTAGGTTTTATATGTTTTACATGTCCTATTTATCCACTGCACAAATGCAATTCCTCACGGAAAATGAAGTAATTTGAATTGAACGACTCAGTTCTTTTCAAGTGTCCCCGTAAGTCATCACAGTGTGACAGTGAGTCAACATGCACGACACCGGCACCCCGAAAATGAGGCAGCTACAGGAAATGCAGACCTAATAAATGGTATCTGTGCTTTTCCTCCTACGACAAGTCAAAATGTCTGCTGTGAAAAATGCCTGTTGCACTGAACTCAATGCAAAATATATGCAACTTTTATTTAACTAGGAAGTCACATTGAGATTTAAACCTATTTTACAAGTGAGACCGAGCCAAAAGAGGTGAAATAGCAACAACAGATACGACAAACCTCGTTACTTAATACGATGCATCAACAAGGCAGCAATATTAAGTCACGTGCATCAGCGAAAATGTCGATAAAGGTGTAGTTTATCCTAACAAGGAGTAAAAAGCTAAAAGCGGAGTCACTCACAGACATGAGTAGAGGTTTAATCAGACAAATAAAGTGAAATCACCTGTGAATATGGCCCAGGAGTGTGCAAGATATAGACCTCTGTTATTAGTGCTTACAGACATAAACGGCTAAACAGATTACAGACTATTGTCAGATTACTGAGACTTTTGTGTCCGCGCTTGTGTACATGATTGCTTGCCACAGTAGGAAAAGCACAGGAGTAAGTAACACAATGAATGCTGGCTCACTGCCAAGGCTTACTGGGACGCTTGGAATAAAAAACGGAGCCATTGTCAAAATGTCTGCAGAGAAAACAAGCCCATCCAGTCCTTTACATGTAATAATGAACTATATATGAAGTAAAGAGCAGAGAAAGTGACCTTGCCTGGCAAGACACACACACACACACACACACACACACACACACACACACACGGACAGTAACCGACCCAATTAAGGGGAATGAGGAACACCTGTGCCGGTCGGCAGGGCTCCACAGACAAAGTGTTTGTTTCTGTCTAGTTTGCTGTGAGTTGTGTTCCCTCCCCCCTCCACACACACACACACACACACACACATGCACACACACACACACACACTCACATGCTGTTCCATGGTGTGCAGTATGGTAAGATGGCTGCCCATCCCTGCACAGCTATCTCTGCTCTTCAGCCAGTCCAGCTTGTCGCCGCTGAAGTGGTAACACTGATCCCCGACATGCAGCCATCCTTCAGGACACTCCCTGCACTGCTTAGCTGTTAATGACACAGAGAGGGCGAGAGCAAAAAAAAAAAAATAAATAAAGGATGAGGGTTAACAGGAAATCAACGCAGGAAATGAAGATCATGTACATCCTGCCACCTGTCTTTGAGCAGCTCTGTCCCAGGGCGGTGTAGTCCTCACACAGCTCAAGGTAACGTCTCTGCACCGAGTTCAGTTTCAAACCCAGAGAGGAGGAGTCCAGGGGGGCAGCCGGCACCGTCCTGCCAATCACTGAGGAAGGAAGGAAGGAAGGAAGGAAGGAGGGAAGGAGGGAAGGAGAGAAGAACCTGATGATGGCGCCAGATAAAAAGTTAGGGCATCATCAAAGATCTAAAATGCATCCCGAGAGGAACATGAACATCTGGACCGTATTTCACGGCAGTTCCTCAGCCTCATGATGGCGCTATAAAAAGTCAGGGGATCACATACATCTTTAGGAATCATCTTCTGGGGAACGTGAATATCTGTAGAAAATGTCATGTCCAATCCATCCTGTAAATGATGAGATATTTCAGCCTGGACCAAAGTAATGGACCATCATCTCCTCCCTCTGTGAATATCTGATGTTATTGCTGCTGTTGCGAGAATAATTGAGTTTATATGAGCTCTCTTGCAGCTGAAAAAGAAATGTCATTTGTAATATTAACTTTGTCTGGTTTCATTGACGGATGTTTTTCCTCTGTTTATGTTGCCGCTTCCCTTTTGCCAATTAAACAGCATTTCTCTAATGCTTTCGAAGAAGAGTAATCGATGTAATTTAAATCATAAATAAAGATAATAGATACATATCTATGTGGCTTTCATTAACAGATGCTGTCATAGACCTAGAACTTGATATAATACAGTAGTGTCACTTATTGGCCTGTTTTAGTGTTTTTTACCTTAATTTACTGTGAACTGCGAAATTTTGCTGTGGTTAGTGACGCACATCAGATTTCTATGTATTATAAGAATGAGTAATTGTTCAAACTAATGACATAATTACAATTTCCTGCCCAGCTGCAGGTCTAAAACACATGTGCAGGTGTTGGCTAACACATAGAAACCACAAAACCCCCCATGATACACCTGCAACATGTAACCACGCTATGTTACGATTGCTTTTCCAGATATTTGTGTAATAAGATGTTAAAATGTGATTTACTGTCTAGTTAATGTACCATGACAGAGCAAATAAAGCGTCTCCGTAAGTAAAGTGAAAACATTCATAATGCCAGCTCACCTGACTCACAATGAGTCAGGTAATATTGGCCAATTTATCATGATAGAGTGCATAATGTGGACGTCTACGCTGTATTCATAAGGAAGAATTAAATAACTGTTTCTCTATCAAGAGTCTTACAATATATTAAAAAAAAATCCAGTGCCATAGAAAGTGTTAAATGTTTCTATTAATTTCCTTCTCTTATTGCAAGTCATCATGTTCAGATACTTAAATTATACTCAGTGTGTGTGAGTGTATGTGTGTGTGTGTGTGTGTGTGTGTGTGTGCGCGTGCGGTGGTGGTAATAGATCACACACGTACATCCCCGGTGGTGTTTGTTTTAAATGAGCGAGTGTCCTCACCAGCACATTATCAGGCTGAGCTGCCAGAGCCTGTTGGCCCTGCAGGGGAAATATTTCACAATTATGGACTTTTGTGCTTTTTCTATTACATGACCCTCACCGGACTGGAGAGAGCGCTTTATCTTTTTTATTGCCAATTATAGGTGTCCAAAAGCGCACTGAGCTGAAATAAAGAGAGAATAATCAGCGAGAGTGAGACTCTCAGACAGAGGCACAGACAGGCAGATATACACACTCAGCCTGGAGGATGTTTATACTCACAGAGCACAGTGAGTGCAATGTTGGCGCAAATGGAGGCCAAAAAGCCAATAAGCATCAGGAGAGAAGTCCGGCTCCTCAAACACGCAACGCCCCGCTTCAGTCCCGCAGAGCCTGCAGAGACACACAGCAGCAGCGTGGCACGAGTCAGTGCAGCCTATGTGATGCTCTCGTGCACATTATGAGTAAAAAGACCAGAATTGGACCAGAATTTAGCTTCATGGCATTTACTGTCACCGAAAGTCACGTGAGCGCTCTGTTTATTTGTCTCGTGCAGCCACACACATACACATGCATGGAGAAAAAGTAAAAAAGTAAAAGTATAAATGCTGTAAACATACTCTCATTACAAGTAAAAGTCCTGCATTCAAAACCTTACTTCAATAAAGTTAAAGAATATAATCAGCAAAGTACATTTAACTATCACAAGAAGAAGTATTACTTTTATTATCATGTATTATTCTGTTCAGGTACAGCTGATTTAACTATTTCATATAGTTTTTATATAATATTATATATATTGTATAAGATGATAATATGTTTTGCATGTAAAATATTAATATGTAAAGTAGCAGTTAAACTGTCAGATAAATGTAGTGAAGTAAAAAGTGAAACCTTTCCCCCTCAAATGTTGAGGAGTGAAGTATAAAGTAACGTAAAATGGAAATACTCACGTAAAGTAAACGTACCTCAAAGTTATACTAAAGTAAAGTACTTAGTAAATGTACCTAATTGTTATTATGAAGGAGATTAAACCACCCGAGTTTAAAATAGATAGAAATAGCTCCACTACGACTTTTACTACTATTAGTAACTAGTGCTAATAGTTAATTATTATAATATATAATAATAATAATATAATGTGGCAGGGATAAAGGCCTTGTTGCCTGCACAGTGAGAACTTTTACTTTATACTTCAAGTGCATTTTGATATTACTTATAATATATATACGTATATATAATACATACGTATTCTGATAATACATAGATAGCACATTTAGGGGAGACCAGGGTAGGTTGGCACATGTAACACGTTTTAATGTACAGAATTATTATAATGTTTTTAATTCGGTGATTCGTGTTTTAACTCTTGTTTTCCGTGTTGAAATCCTACAGTTGCAACAAATTAAGAAACTGACAGAAACAACCTGAACATTTAATTCAAACAAGAACCAGAAAATAGTTAAAAGAATATCTGCCCAGTTTTTTAAAAAAAAAAAAAAACATTTTAAAGCAATTTATAAGTAGGAATGTCCAATGGACTGAAAATAATAACATGACCTAACAATATAAAAATCTTTACCTCACATTAACAGCACATGTGACTCAACCTCTACCATCACTCATCACAGACTTTCAAATATAATATCTAAACGTAGGCGACGTCGACGTCTATTAACTAGAAGTTTTATTTATAATACGTTTAGTCCACATGCCAACTTAGTGACTTTCAGATGTGTTAACTTCATAAATCAACGCAAATATTTTGATCTTCCATTTTTGTTTCTGTGACCTTCAAAGGGCCAGAATATATAATATCTCCCCTACTGGAGTAAAATGTTGTATTCAAGACTTTTCATGTGGTATTGGTACTTTTACTTCAGTAAATAATCTGAAAACTTATTTCACTATATAGTGGAGTACAATAAAGTATAATATCTCCCCTCTGAACTGTAACGAGGTCGCAGAGGTCGCATTACAAAGAATAAAAGTCACAACACAGTATTTAAATAACCCTACTTATGTGTAGATACAGTATGTTTCACCACTGGCTTTTACATACTTGACATTTCTCAATATCTTTGTCACATTAATGTCACAATACCGTCGTTGTGTTGGAGAATGAGCCTGTTCCCTGTGGGCTCCTCGGTGAAGTCCTGCAGGTTGGTGTAGGTCTCTCTCTCCTCCATGGCTGTGACGCCTTGTTAACACTCACTCTGTCTCTGTGTGCTGCACCTCCTCTGCTCCCTAAAGGCTTTGGTATCTCCTCTCCCAAGCAGCAATTCTTCTCCTTGAAATTAAATTTGTCCCTGCAGGTTGATTTATCGAGACCCCTGCACTCACCACTGCTGCAGTGCTGCAATGTGCTCCGTTAAACTCTCCTGTACGACTAAATAATTTCACCGTTTTTTTGTTAAGTGTTTTCTGGAAAAGAGGAGCGTTAATCCAAAGCAGGAGGTTCTTTCCTCACTCTGTTGGCGCCATGTGGTGAATCTCTGCGTGTTTCTGTGGTGTTCCACTGTCAGCCTGCCCTGTATTGCATAATCCAGTTTATTTACTCTGGAGTTGTTTGGACAGAAGCCCTGATTCTGGATCTGATGTGTGACAGATGACACAGCACATTATGTGAAGTTAGAAGAGAAATATGTTTTTGCGAAAAAAAAGGGTGGGGAAAATAAGAGCAAGTTTCTTCGACTTCCTGACATTTACTGGAACTGTGACAAGGTTGTGATGGGAAAGCAGCTGTGTGTGTGTTGTAAAAAAAGAAAAGCCGAGCTCTGAATCACGTAGAAAGTACACACAGTCCTAAGAATTTGTGGTGATGGTGCAAACACAAATTTCAGTTCAGTAGGAACTGAAACCGACACGGACATGAACACTAAATAATCCTCCTCTGCTGCTTTAATTAGTTTGGTGCGAATAACAAAACCACACAAAGTAGAGCTGACAATGGCAGCGGGAATAAGGTGCCAAGAAAAAAAAAAAAAATTAAAAATGGGACATATACCAAAAAAAAAAAAGTTGACAGTCTGTTGGAGCAACAGAGTGGGCATCTGGTGTGTGTGTGTGTGTGTGTGTGTGTGTGTTTAGAGGTGATATTTTTGCATCTGTTCTACTAACGAAGAGAATACTAATAACTCTCAACACACACACACACACACACACACTGCTCTGATTTATGCTGAGTCATATTTTTTAGACCTCCATCGCTGCCATTTTTTTTTTTTTTTTTTTTTTTTTTTTTTTTTAAAGTCGTAGACTTTGCTCATGTGACGGTAAATAATTCCCAACCTGCGTGCCAGAGCTCCTCCATGAAGTGGTTGTTTATCTGATCCAATATGGCAGGTCTTCAATGTTTCCGCTACACCAGATATTGCACCATCTGAGTTTTTACGCTCTGCAATCACAAACAGTCCAATCCGTCTGGTAGATTTGTACAATCTGTACTTTCTATCCTCTACTCTTTAGTGCACAAACTGCTGCTATAAAACACAGAGAGAGAGAGAGAGAGGAAGGCAGCGTGTGTGATCCTCTACAAGCTGACACACACGCTGAACCCCTGGAAAAAGAAAGGTGTCTGTTTGCACGAACACTAATGTTGTAGCTGCCTTCTGCATCTCCAGGCCACAGCGTCGTGCATGTTCTCACCGGCCTGCTGGTTTGTGGAGCCTCCTGCAGACAGTCCAGAGGCAGAGGTGTCCTCCCTGAAGCTGAGACGACACTTGAAGAATCGCTACACACTCCTGTGTAATAAATACTCCACCCTGCTCAGCTCCAGGTGCTGTGCTTTCCTCGTTCACGCCCCAGCAGACAGACGATAACTCGTGTTCATCATCATCATTGTCTGTAAACTATCTGTACAGTTGTCCTGAAAAGCAATAACTTTGTTTTGTTTTTTTATGCACTGATCAATTTCTAGAGTTTGGGCTATTTTGCTTTTGTCTTTTTTCAGACTAGTGGAAAGAAAGCATCCAAAAGACTCATTTAGGAGTTAATTGGACTAAACTTTGTGTATTTGCATCTGTAGGTTTCTCCAAAATTCAGCAGTTAGCATCAGATAATGCCTCATTTGCATATTTAAACATAACATTTTCTGAAAACTTGTAATACAAAAGTAAAAAAGTAAACTGGTGAAGTTGCATGGTTATATTGTTAAGTTAAAGATGTTCACCCTACTCACCTGTAGTGTCTGTACTGTAGGAATTTTACAATACAATACAATACATATCTTTAAAGGTCGTTTTCTCAAAATGAGTTTTTTCTCAGACTCTCCACTTCAGCAGCACTTACACCAAACTTTCCAGTGTCATTGCTATCTATATTCAAAAATGTTCTAGTGAGGGGTTTGTTCATATTTCATTCAAAGACAGAGATTTTGTTCCTAAAAATGTGGTGTAAATTGATTTTATTTGACATTATTTTCTGATTTAAGGAGTGATACAAAGAGATATCCAAAAGGAAATCTGCAAAAACCAACAAGTGATTTTGTGTGCGTTTGAGAACCCTGATGTAAAAAGCTTGGCTGTGAAAAAAAACTTAATTTTCATTAAAAAAAAGCTTGGATATGAAAAAAACTTAATTTTGATGGGGAAAAAAATTATTTTAAAAAAATCCTTAATTTTCCTGAAAAAAGCTTGGATGTGAAAAAAACTTAATTTTGATGGGAAAAAAAATTATTTAATAAAAAACTTAATTTTGATGGAAAAAAAATTATTTAAAAAAAAAACTTAATTTTGATGGAAAAAAAATTATTTAAAAAAAACAACTTAAT
>CALSCE010009506.1:15620843-15640497 GCA_943593645.1 Bovichtus variegatus | reverse complement strand
AACTTAATTTTGATGGAAAAAAAATTATTTAAAAAAAACAACTTAATTTTCACGGAAAAAGCTTGGATGTGAAAAAAAAACGTAATTTTATTGAAAAAAGCTTGAATGTCAAAAAATACAAAACATTTTAATGAAATTGGATGTGAAAAAAACTTAATTTTCCTGAAAAAAAATGTATTAAAAAAAAACCTTAATTTTAATGAAAAAAGTTTGAATGAGAAAAAAACTAAATTATTTCATGAAAAAAGCTTGGAGGTGTAAAAAAATCTTAATTTTCATGAAAAAACCTTGGATGTCAAATATTTCATGAAATATTTTCATGAAAAAAGCTTGGATATGAAAAAAGCTTGGATGTGAAAAAAGCGTCTCTGTTCGCTCGGACATAAACTCAGTAATAAATGTAGTCTACTTTTCATATGATGTGTAAAATCAGCATTTACCATTTAGATCACATATGAATGAAATGCTTGTAGAATCCTTGTTGTATTTGTATTGTTGATTTAATGTAGAGAAGGTCACATAAAGCTCAATATTAATGTGTAATATACTGTTGGAGTGGTAAGCAGGATATTGTTTTTGGATATTTGGGGAGTCAGGTGGTCCGTGAGGGTTTTTTTATTGGTCTGAAGTTCCTGTGTTAGAGGGTAGCGTTACTGAAATGCAGCCAGACATGAGGATCCAAACTAGTAAATTTAATTAAGACAGATTCTCTGAGTTTGCCAACACCTTCGAGGACGCTGCGAGTGTTTAAGTCGACCTTGTTGAGCAGATGTAGTGTAAAGAGGAAAATAATGTTTCCCACATCTTCCAATTCTTGTTTCCTGTGTTAGCGTGCACAAGTTGAGCAACTATAAGTACAGATGTCTGGTGGGAATGTCATTAGTTTTGCAGGTATTCAGTGAGAAACCAAAGTATTGGACACATTGTAATTTTGGACTGATGATGGCGCTAAATGAAAAGTGAAGTTACACATAAAATCTCATGGTGGTGCTTGAGGAAAAGTCAGGGATTCATCCTCAGGGTAGTTTATAAATGTAATATACATAAGTTCACTTTCTGAGAAAAAGTACCACGAGTATTTGGTTGTGATTGTAAGTAATCACAGGTCATTGCATTTTATTTAAAGGTGATGTATTATGGGAAAACTCCCTTTTTCAGTGCTTGTGCACATGTGGGTCAGTGTTTCTGCGTGTTGTGTGGGTCAGAAAACATCGGATTCAACATTCAGATTTGAATCATTAGAATAAATTTTCTCGCCAGCCAATCAGAGCAGGCTGGGCTTAAAGAGACAGGCGCTAAAATATATTCATACTGTCTGTCTGGATGTATAATATCAGAGGGTGATATTATACATCCAGACAAACAGCATAGGAAAAATAATGAGCTTTTTGAACATGTAAACGTTCTCGTAGAAAACCAAAATTCAAGTATGAACCTGGAAATGAGCCCAATATGTACATATTTTTTGTCACATTTTTTTTTATTGCATTTTTTGTATATTTAAGTTTTTTGTACACATTTGTTTTTTTTTATAATAGTTTTTATAATATTTTATTTATTTATTTTTTCAATATGTGCTGTTGTTTTCCCTTTAAATGTCTCTCACTGTGTTTACATATGCACCAAAACACCAAAGCAATGTAAAAATCTACTTCTAATTTTCTAATTCTGCAAGCTTTGCACATGCCCCCTGAACAGATTCATTTAAAAAATAGTTTAATTTTATTGTGCGTGAATAAAAAAAATCAGGTGAAGCAATAATCTGACTTCACTCCGGCACACAACTACAAATAAACTATTCTTAGCCAAAAATGTCCTGTTTTGATTTCACCAATAAAGTGTCCACATATACAGTATGCATTGAGTATGCTTATTTGAAAAATTATATATTTGTAAATATTTATAAAAGCAAGTCTATCAGCGGAGTATTATACAGCATCATAAAAATACATTACATATCAAGACAAATCTAAACACAACGAGGATGAAAAAGAGTCTAACATGAACAATTATTAACAGCAATTATCACATGAAATAATGTCAAAGCGATAATTAAATGGGACATTTCTGTGAAATACAAATGTAAAAACAATCCAAAATGGCTGATATGTACAACTGTAAAATACTCTTTTGTGGTAAGAGTTTCAGGGTTTCACAGTTTCGTAGATATGACGGAAAAATCAATTATTATCTGGACAGAAATTCAATTGGGTGCGATGTCCTCTTTAAAATGTCTTTGTGGGAGATATTATGTTCTGTAGAATCCTTTGGGCTTGGGGCTGAAAGATAAAAAGTCACAGGTTTCTTTATGAGTTTTGAAAAGAGACAAAGCTACAAAATGAAAGATGTTGATTTTATGAACGTTTGTATCCTCATAAAACACCTTATGGCTAAATTTCAGCGCTGATGAGTGTGTGTGTGTGTGTGTGTGTGAAAGCGTTGCTACGTACGTTTTGCATTGGCAGAGTTGACGCCTGAGGTGTCCAATCTTCTGCTGACAGAGAGAGAGATTATCCGAGATTATCATCCAATGCCACACTAATAATCCAGAAAGGAATAGGGATGACTTCACCGTACCTGTCTGCGTCGCAAGAGGATGAAGACGAGGATGAGGAGGAGGATCACGATGACTGTGACGCTGCATATGACCACCAGCATCCACACGCTCATCCTGGGTTCTGTGTACGACAGGAAGAGACATACACATCGTAAATCGAGCTCCTGTCGTGAAAGGGATTGCGGCCACAAGGTCACGGCCCCGTCACACTTCCTGCTCTGCTCTCACTTCCTGCGCTCACCGATCTTCAGAGTTATCTCCACCGACGTCAGACGCGTGTCGCTCTGCCACAGCTCGCACCTCCACTTTCCGCCATCTCCTGTCCCCACTTCCGGGATGGCGATGTGGCCGACGTGACGGTCAAACGTCGGGGACGGCGGGGACGACGGTTTGGGCGGGAACCACTCCAGACGCAGGTCAGAGGGCAGCGGATGGCCGAGGCTGCAAGTCAGGTTGAGATTCTGGCCAGAAACGAGCTCTGTTCCGGGAGAGGAGACGACTGCAGGGACAGAGAGAGGAAATATAAAATGCATGAGAGGATTTGACAGGCTGAGGAAATGTTGTGGTCTTCTTTCCTCTGAATCTGACTTCTGTTGCTGCTGTGTGCCAGCAAAACTTGCCAAATTTAGGGGATTTATTTTTTCAAATAAGAGCAGAAACATAGCAATACATGACAGCGTCTGTATTAGAACCACACTGCACATAGCATTAACAGCACATTTGCTGTTATCGCCCTAAAGACAATTAGAGCTGAATTGATGGAGAGAAAAACTGGCGATTAATCGTCCAAATCATTAAAAAAAATTGTCTCTCTGGCTTCAACCCTTCAAATGTGATTACTTGCTTGTCTCCTTGGACTTCTACTCTAATAAATCTAATATCTTTTGGCTCTGGATTGCTGTACTAAACCACAACGGGCATCCCTCACTATCTTCCAACATCTTATGGACAGAACTATCAATCAATCGAGTTTTTACCTGGCAGATGAATCGATAATGAAAACAATCAAAAAGACATAAAGAAAGCGAAACAGGCACAATCCAGACATCAATACATTTCATTTGATGTAGTTTTGTCATGTGGAAACTCCACCGGATTATTGGTCAACCCACATCATAAAATAAATGAAATAAATTATATTTTAAAAGCAAAGATTTCCGCACACGTCACGAACAGGCCTGCAGCTCGTCCTCCGTCACACGATTAGTGCGAGATCAAACTAACACTATGCGTCGCTTTATAGCTTGAACTTACTATCAGTAACTTATTAGGCGTCTAAAACATAAAAGGTTCTGAGTGGTTTTAATTTGTTAATTTAATTAGGCTGGCTTCAATACCATTAAACCTTCATTTTGCAGCTTTGCATTTAATAACATGCAAATTTGATTTTAGTTTATGGGACGGTGGCGGTGATTCCAGGGGGACAAAGTTGGAGAGAGACACAAACATTTCAGCAGGACTCCAGTGGGATCCAGTAACCCCCCACACACACACACACACACACACACACACACACACACACACACACACCTCTGTTGAATTAAATTAATCCATCAGATTGATAAACTTGTTTCTTTTCTCGATGTTCCTGGTTTAACAACAGTTCAGATAAGAATGAGACATTTTAATTTTACACCACAAATCCTTTAGAACAATTAAAAAAAAGAGTCCAATTAAAATTCCTCCCGTTATCACACTCTTCTGGAGGGAAAGCTCGTTACACTTAAAACAAGCGGAGCCAGACAAGTGCGTGAGCCGCTGAATTAGACACGTGCCATACCAGGGAGGCTTGCAAATAAACTCTGCAGCAGAGAGATGAAAACACAAGAAGCGACCGTCTTCAACTTGTTATGAATTATAATTAGGAAGGAGAAAAGAAACTGGACATCAAGAAGATAAAAGGGGACGCTGCGATAACAAAAGGAGCAGCAAGAGGCTTTTTCATATGACGGATGTGAGCTGCACAAAGCGACTTGTTTTGACTCACCTCGCAGCACCTGCACGTGTACAGTCCTGTCCACAGTCACGCCGTTTTTAAATTCCAGGGCACACACATATTCTCCTGTGTCTTCTTCCCTCCCTCGATTTCTGGTCAAAGACAGATTTCTTTTTTTAGGGTCTGACACTGGGCGCAGTCCTCTGTCCTGCTCTGCCTTCCAGGTCAGCGGATCCTCCAGAGACAGGGAGAAGAGCCTCTGTGGACGGGAGCCTGGTTTAGGGATGAAGTGCCAGTGAATTTCCTTGAGGTCCTTCGCTTTGATTTGTTCCCAGGAGATGTGAGCAGGAAGGGAACAGGGGATGGTGAGAGGCACGGACACAGACGTGTACTGAGGAAGTAAAGGAGCTGGGGACAAGTCTGAATAGGAAGGAAAAGAGAAATAATACTAAAGTTATCCTCCGGATGAGGGTACACTTGTGTCAAAGGAACGCATCCATGCGTGCACAGAAACTCACCCATAACCGTAACAGAAACTTTGGCCTTGTTCTCTTTTTCCCCATTTCTCACGACACAGGTCCACTGGCCGTCGTCTTGGCTTGTGGCCGTCAAGGTGACGCGTTGGTTATTTGTCTTTTTCTCTCCCCGGGGATTCAGCCAGTGTATCACCGGCTTCTTGTGACCCTGAAGAGTCTCCGCGTCGCAGGACAGAGACAGAGAGTCCCCCGGCAGCAGAGGAGAGGGAGGGTGCACGTTCACTGGGAGACGCAGTGGATAAGATGAAACATGATTCAAGGTTTGATTTTTTTTGTAGATAATTCAGTGTTTTTCACTTCTCTTTGGCTGTACATTTACATCAGGTACACATTCAAATGAAGGTTGAGAAGATAAACTCACAGGCCGCAAGTTAAAACATGAAAACATTAAAATGACACTTAGAGAAGAAGAACACATTTTATAAAAGAGTACTAAAATACAAAAATATATGATGCCATACTATGAGTTTCAGATTTTCACAACACTATTATCGTGGCAGAACAAATTCACAACAACAATATTACGGCGCTATATATATATATATATATTAAAAAAATTATAATAAGACTATCAGTCAAATTCATCTTTAAATTTTTTTCTTGTGAATTTTGTCTTTTTTTGGCAAATTAATTACACTTAATACGAGTGTAGTGAGGTGGAGACAGAGTCTGTAACCAGAACTGTGTAAAAGCGTATATTTATATTTATTTATTTATTATTTCCCTGACATTATCATAACAATGTTTCATTTGAAAAATATTGACAACTACTTAAAGTTTTAAAAAAATGAAAATGTATCCGGGTGTCTGCACATGATATGAACTTATTTTGACTCTCACCAGTGACTTTGAGTAGTTTGTACGTAGAGAAGGAAGTTACACTAGGAGATTTCCTTTTCAGGAAAAAAGTCCCAAAGTTTTCTTGCTGGACGTTTTTGATGACCAGCGAGTTGTCCGACGGGGACGAGATGTTTTTCCAGGGTTCAGCTGCAAGGCGAGAATTAAATGGTTTGTTAGTGTCCAGAATATTTTCACATGTCTCATCTGTTAAAAACATGTGATCATAATATAAGAAAAGAAACTAAAGGTTCACCTTCAGTGATCCATTTTCTGCCAAAGGTATTGTGCCAGGCGAGAGAAACACCATCCTCTTTACCAAACATCCAGTACAAATAATAATTTTGTGAATTAATCCCCTCTGGAGGCTTGAGGGTGACCGTGTCTCCCACCTGGGCGTATATCACCTCCTCTGCCCCTGAGGGAGGGAGAACGACGTCACAAAACCAAACAGGCCCCGAGTCAAACTTAATTATTGATCTGTAATCAATGCGTCTTACCTGCTGCTGACGTGAGCACAGCCAGGAGGAGGAGGAGGAGGAGGAGGGAGCTCTTCATGTCAGTCACACGCCTGAAAAACTGGCAATTTACAACAATACTGGTGAATTATTTGCATAAACTCTGCATGATCATGAACTTTAATTGTATAGAAAACATACATGCATACAATGCAGCTCAAAGCGGTTTACAGGAGAGAAAAAAATACACTAAAAATGTAATAAAACTAGTGATAAAATGTTAAAATTGAGTTTTATTAGAACCAATGAGCTGGTGTAAAGATACTACAATAGGTGTGATCTGCTCTCTCTTTATTTGTTTTGGTTAAGACTCTGGCAGCTGCATTTTATAGGAAGTCTACTTGTTGATTTAAAAGACCAACGCAGGATCAATTTCTTCTGTTTGTGCTCGATATGCTTTGACTTGGGGTCAGTGAGCTTCCTTCAGTTTCACTTCATGATGAGATGTTTCCCCTCTCATTGAGCAGGAGTTTAAAACCCACTTGACATTTTTTTTTACTCAGCTCCAACATCTATAATTTAGTTTTTTTTTCAAATAAAAATAAAAACGTTAGTCATCCAAGATGTCTCTTCAGGCGCTCCGATGATCAATAACTCAGCACTAACACCTCTCTGACATTTAGTCAATGAAAACCGAACATAAAAGATTGACAGAGAAAGAAACGTTGCAGGTTTGAATTCTTCACAGAAGCAAAGAAAATAATCAATTCAAGCATCGGAGCAAAGTCATCGACGGATCTGGAATGAAATATAACAAAGGAACGTTTCAAGTCGACTAATGTTGCAGAGACGTCTTTACTTTATTGTCAGTTTGTACATATATCAACTTTTGCTGCAAAGAGAAATCATTCAGCAGGAAGCAAAGAGGGGTTTGTGGTGGTCTCAGATTTGGAGAGATTTGAAGATAAAACACGAGTTGAGAGGTGAGAGTAGGCGGCCTGTGGTGGGTTTCTGGAGGAGAAGAAACAGGCAAATGTCGGAGAGGAGACACAGAGCGTACGCTGGCTTGTGGTGGGCCTTGATTTAGTTAAGCTGCAGATTCTTATCCCGATCCTCCCCCTCTGCCTCTCACACCCCCTCTCTTCCTCCCCTGTTCCACGAAAGACGGATCTCTCCACGTTCACAAAGAGAAAGAAAAGAGACCGCAGCCCCAGCAGAACACCTCGACTGTGGTTCTCTCTCTTCTCTCCCTTATCTCTCTCTTTCTTTCTTACAGTATGTTATTGTGCACAAAAACATCTTTTCAAAGACTTTTATTGTCGCTTTTATATTGATTTGACCCTTCAAAATAAAACATATAGGATATGTATCAAATCTATTTTTTAATTATAACCCCAGACATAAAAATGAATAAATAGATCAATAATTTGATTGAAGGGCTGTGAATGTAGCCACACAGGTCAGACCACAGTAAAGATAAAGATGTTGGATTGAATGACTTTGAGTCGAGTTTCAGGCCTAAAGCGAGTGCAAGAGACTAAAATCTGAGATTTATTTGACAATGAGATCAAACTAAATCTTCGTTCGGGATCAATGCAGGATTAAAACTGATTATTAATGTTTGTTACATGCCTCAAGATTAAATAAAAAATACTGTATAAGTAGACAAGCGTTGGCTTCTGGTTTGTACCTAAAATTACAATAACTGACAACACAATATATAACGAGGATAAGAAAAGAATACACTTGAGTCCAACAGGAGTCATAATTGCAAGAAATGTAGATAATTTGTTGAGCTAATTAAATTCCATTGGTGTATTTATTCCCAATGAACCTATTACGACAACGCTGCGTATCCTCACCTGCACTGGGTTTTGACAAATATGTTTGCGGTGGAAAAATATCAAAGTTTAAACACCCCGGTGGTCTCGGGGGTTTGGTGCCAGACGTGAACTCAATGTCCTCGTTTTGCGTCCGGCCAGGGACCTTCACTGTCACTGCTCATCTCTCCCCTCGTTTCCTGTCATCGCTCTACACTCAGCTGTCCAATAAATGGAGAAAATGTCCCAACATCCTTCTAAAACTCACTTGGTTTCACCATTAGGGGCTCGATGTGCTCACAAACGACCCGCAGTGTCCTGTGAAAATGAATTACAGCCCTCTACATAAAAGTATTATGATGAATATCTCAAATTTATGAAGGTCGCAAAGTCCCTTTTTTTTTATTGTTAAGTGTACAAACACTAATCCCGACACGTTTGTAAAAATGCTGCTTATGGCTTTAAAATGTTACGATCATGCGTGCGGGGCCTCACATTAAAACTGCAGTCGACTAGAAAAACAACTTTAGAAATCTGACGTGCGTCTCAGAGCGAATTCTTCACGTGTGTTTGCAATGCATCTATAAAACATCAGCTGCAGACTTGTGAAGAGAGACATGTGTCAGATCTGATCTAAAATATATACATAATACATAAAAAAACATAAAAATACATAATATATATATAATGCTAAAATCAGAGTTTGGAAGAAAGTAAGTGAAAAGGAAGCGACATTGATGATAAACTGACGTTTATCAGACGCTGCAGAGTCAGGATGGGGGGGAGGGGGGGTGAAGGGGGGGGGGAGTACAGGCAGGATTAGTGTTTAATTTATTGACTAAAGTGTTTCTGGTTTTCACTATTTAAATTCTTATTTTAGGCTGCACCTGAACTGAATTTAACACACTTTTGAATTTTACTCCTTATTGATTTACACACAGTTATTAGTTTACGCAGTTTATACAGGAAACAGTATAATCAGTGGTACACACATTCATATTAATGGTATTTCAACATATTTAGCTCAGATTATATCATATTTTATTTAAAGGTCAATATAAAATAAATGTGCACATATAAAAAGTTCTTATAGATTAATTTTACCTTTATAATCTGTAAATTGTCTGTGTAGTGGTTGTTCATTTTCAGTGCGTTACTACTTGTGAATTTCAATAAATCAATAAGCAAGAAATAAGAAACACAAAAGAGTCAAAATGATTTGAGGTGAACTTACAATTTTATAAAAAAAAATAAATACATTTCTATTTATTTTTATGATTTTTATTGTTGATGTTTTTTATGTTTAATATTCTAATATTTATTTCAGTTTTATTTAAAGCATCGGTACGAGCGTTTGCATCATACATCTTGTGTTTGTATCTGAAAATATGAAACTCAGTTTGACCTTTATTATATATATATATATATATATATATATAATAATTAGTATCAGGTTAGAGAAAATAAATTGACAGTCATGTGGCGTATACAGCAGTAAATGTTGCTGTATTTTAAAGTATATGAATATTTAGTTACAATGTAGAGTAATATATAATAATAATAATATAATTACAGATACGTACATGTGTTGATGAGTGTCCTCTGTGTTCAGTGATCCGGAGTCGGGAGGAAATGCTGAATATTTATCAAACAAACTCTCTTTTTATGCGTCGTTGCACCGCCCTCGTCTCCGATTGGCCTGGAAGAAAAGCACACAGGCCATCAAACCCAAAATCAGAATAATGACCTTTGATTGGTTGTTGCAGAGGAAGAGGATAAAATCTCAAATCCACTTAATCTACCAATGAAATGATCGCCTAATATGTTCAAACTTTATGTTCTGTATTAATATATCAGGTTAAAAAAAAAAAAAGCATAATTTGGGCTGTGTAATGGTGCCATGTTTTAATCAGTAAATGCTAATGTGCTCATGATTTTCTTTGTTCCTTTTTACTTTTTAATATGTCCAGATAAACAAACAACATATCTTAATTGGCTGAAATTGTAATTTGAGTTGCTGCCTGATAACAGAACATTTGTGAAGGGTCTCCGCGGACTCATTATCTATCTTTAGCACGTTCTAAATAGCACATGGGCGTCTTACGGCCTAATTTATAATAATTGCTCAGTTGATTTTCCCCTGGTCACATAATTGTACTGATTTAGATACATAATTAGCGTATCAGAATTCAACCCACAAACTTCTGGACCAATCTGCACAAAAGCAGTTGACAAATACAAATTAAGAATAAAACATTTCTTAAAAAGACAAAGTGCGTTGACGGAAAAATTTGGGGAAATTGTCTCAGTTTAATATACATTTGTTGAAATAAATATATCAGACTTGAACACATCTTCTCTATAAGATCAACTTGTTTCATTTAACACATTATCTTTCATAAAAAGTGTCTTTACTCAAAGGCTTTAAAGTCCGGTGTTCCCCTGGCTGAGCGGGGCGTCCCGTGTACAGAGGCTGGGTTACTGCAGCGGCCCGGGTTCGAAGCAGACCCGTGGCCCTCGGCTGCACGCCGTCCTTCCTCTCCCCCTTTCCTGTCTATCCTCAAATCTACTACTTTACACAGCGCAGTCTTAAAGTAAAAGTTCTGTAAAGTCTTTGTGGTGATTTGTCTCTCGTCTGACGGCTCTTCCGCATGTGAAAATACTAAATATCAACCAAAGAAACGCACATACTAACAAAAACGTCCACAATTTATTTCCCAAGTTCCCATTTGAGTAGCTTTAAAGTTCTAATTATACATTTTCCCAGTTTGATAACTTGTACAATCTGTATCTTAAACTGCTCCATTGATGAGATTTAAGGATTCAAGGATCATTTATTGTCATTACGCTCCGCAGGGCTGCACGACGAAATGCAGTTGTGGCTAAGTTCATTTTGCAACACGCAAAAAAAAAAAACAAGACAAAACAGGACAATAACAAAAGTAATCTCAGTGAAAAGTGCAACATTTGAATTTGCAGCAGGAGGAATGTAAAGTAAGAAAAACGATGTTGGATTCTCATCTTTACCGTTAAAGATTTCCGACATCGGGGAAACTTTGTAGCAGCAAACTTTACGCTTCATTTTCAACACATTGTCTTCCTTTAGTTCAGCCATGTTTTAACGTTTGGGTGCATTTGACTTTAAATAAAAGCTTTTGGGCTTTGAACATCACAGATCCGGCAAAACGGCCTCACTAAATGTTTTCATCTAATTCTTGTTTTCCGCTCGGATTAATGACGAATTAGTAATCAATGGATCAGAATTAGCAAAGCTAATGAGCGCAGCAGCAGCGAGCATTCAACAAACAAACCCGTCACTGGAAAGTGCAGGTTTCCCTCTGTGATACATTTGTTCCTAAATAAAAACTAAACTAAACACAGTCCTGCACTCGTTCTGGGCTGTGCATGATGAACCCAATTAGACATGATTATTATATATATATATATAGTGTATTATATATTCTCTGTATATATGTTTTTTTATTCTAAAGTATGCAGGCCAACGGTCAAAATCGGTGTTTATTATTCAGTGTTTTAGGGCTGTGAAGAAAGCCATCTAACATGCAGACTACACTCTGCATGACGAGCAGTTCTTGTAATATTTTAGTGTGTGAATGTACACCTGTGCAGGAGCCAAACATCTGCTCGTGCTTATCTCGGCTCAACCTGCTGTAGAGTCCCGTCTGCACTGGATTCAACAGTAATATAACATCTGTGGCTCTCTGTCTGTTGTCTGTTATCTCTCACAGCTTATTGTGCTCCTTTCTGAAGCAACGCACACACAACTGCAAAGACTGTGACTGGGAAAGTCCTCGAATAGACTTTCATACATTCAAAACCAATTGCAAAGTTTAGAGCAATGCAAATGAAACTGTTACACATGAGTTTAGTTCAGTTTGTTTCTGCAAAATGGATCAAAAAGTAGAATATTGTTATTATATTGTGCAGAAAAACGTTCCCTGTCGGTGTTTTATTGTTATATGTGAGGTTTTTGGATTAATGTCACTGCTGCATTAATGTGCATGTTGCATTTTAATGCTGTAGATGTTTCCGGTTGAACTGATTTGAACTCTTTTATAGACTAATCTAATAACTAACTAACTCTAACTAATATAGTTTAATCTGATTCTGTCAGACTATCATATGTTTGTAGTTTTGTCTCTGAGCTGTGCGAAAATCTCTAAAAAGTCAATTTTTCATGAGCTCAGAAAATCAGCCCCGTTTTTCAGCTTTGTGACAATTTCCAGCTGATTGGAGACGGGTTTTAAAAATGTGTGCATTAATACCATAAACCACACAATAAAGTTGCTCTTTTGTCTAATTTCAGGCTTCAGTGGGTCAGAAGTCAGAGAACAAAACACACAGCTTGAAGGTGTGAAGGTCTAAGATTCATGTGAGTACAATCTTTTCTTGCACCGCATTGAAACACGAGCTTTTCAGCATCGCCACAAAACAAAAAATTCTTCATCTTCACACAATAATAAGGCGATCTGTCGGAGCTAAGTAACGACAGCCTCAGGGATCACTGAGGGACTGGAGCTGCAGACACACGCAGCCGAGGCGGTTTAGAGACACGAACCACAACAAGGACAAAACAAACATCTCGCGCACGTCTCATGTGTGTCTCTGAGGTTTGCCTGCCTCTGTACTGCCTTCATGAAGGGCTTCACACCTGCTTCTGTTCCCTCCGAGCTCCAAGTGAAACAAACCTCTTTCGTTTGCTCTCAGTTACGACTGCCACGCAGAGACATTTTTTCTTCCAGGGCCGAGAACATTTGGACATAAACGCGTCGCGCAGAAAAGCCTCGAACGTGACTTTCTCGCTGGATTCATGTCGTGTTGTTGAGCTGAGATTTTGACGGAAAGCACCTGAAAGCGAGGACTCCCTCGTTAGTCACACACCTAACGAGGACACGTTGGACCACATCGTTTCATTACTGAAAGAGAAAAAGACTAAAAGTGTGGGCCACAAGCAAGATCGAGGGGTGATTCACTTTTCTCATACATGTCTCTGTGTTTCCTCATCCCCCGTCACTCCTACAGAGGATTTCCCTCGCCATGCGATCTCTATTCTGTCCTTTTTGTGCCTTTTATAACCCTTTAGAGTTTAGAGTTGTCATTTGACCCCTAACCCGGGAGGAGGTCTCAAACCCCGCGTAGACGGGAAGGTACAGAGCCTTTGCCGCGCGCGATGTTTCAGAAATAAACAAAATGTCAGTGGAAAAGAGGTTCGGAATCAGAAACAAGTGACATTCTGCTCAGTGACTGAAAACAGTCGGTCTGTTTCTGCGTGAGGGGGAACTTCATTCAAGCTTCTTTGAAACTTTCACAGTTGTGAAACAAAAGCTGTCTCTCCCACTCAACGCTTCACCTCGTACCCACCGCGCCTGTCTGCGTGCGTTACTGTACTGCCGCGTGATCGCTTCATCAGAAGGGAAACATAGATATTTCTGTTACAGCTAACACTCGCAGGACTGTCACGTCATGTGTGTGTGTGTGTGTGAGACATTCCTGAGAAGTTCAAACTAAGCAGCATTATTCTTGTCAAGTGGAAACATGCATCACGGCTGGCAGGAGCACGCACACGGTTCACTGTTATTGTCACGCCGTCATTAGCATAATGCTGATTTGTTGAGGTTTAATGTTGACGTTGGTTAAACAACGGAAAAGCTTTGTACCCTCCCTCCTACACACACAGGCAGCAAACACTGCTCCTCTGCTTTCATGTGCCTTCATTCCTGTAAATAATCAGTTTGACCATATTATTCATCTGCATTACTGTCGACGTCTTCATGAAGCAGTGAACTGTGAGTGGAAGATTAAAAAGCAGCTGTCGCCTAATAAATGAACTTCCCTGCAAACCCCCAAATTGCAAAGTGGGAGGATGAGTGTGTATTTACTGAAGGTGAAGTACATTCAGGTTCAGGACATTTAGTACAACTTTAAGCTGTTTGTTCAGCACAATGTGAAGGAAACATTATGATGCTTTAACAGGTAAATGGTTCAGTCGCACTTAACACTGGTGCAGTGTAACTAAGTACAGATACTTATTTCACTTTTACGCAACTTTCTTCTGCTCCACTTCATCTCAGAGGCAAATATTGTACTTTTTTGATCTTTTAAACATTTATCTGACAGCTTTAGTTACTTTTCAGATTAGTTTTTCATACCTTTGCTGTTGTATATTGTATAATATTGTATTGTAATATTACAACATACATATACTTACTTATACTTGTACCTATTGTATAATAAAAAGTATAATTGTAATGCTTGAGATAAAAGGATGAAGGGTCCTTTATGTGTTGAGTAAATTCTATTCAAACATTGTGGATCAGCTGGAAAATGTATCGGCGCAAAAAGCTGAAAACAGGGCTGCAGGAGAAGTTGACTTTTTAGAGATACGTAGATCTGACAGGCAGCTACGTTACTTACATTGGAGGATTTTATGGAATCAGATGCATTGCTGTAGATTAAACTACCCAGTATACAAAGTAGTTCAAATGAGCACAACCATAAACATGTGCTGCTGTAAAATGCACCAAATTAAAACAAATTCATCCAAAAAACACCATAAATAACAATGAAACACTGACAGGGAACATTTTACTGCAAAATGAATCCTTTTACTTTTGATACTTTAAGTACATTCAGCGGAAAATACCTGCATACTTTCACTTAAGGTTTTGGTTGCAGGACTTTTACTTGTAATGGAGTATTTTCACAGTGTGGTTTTAGTACTTTTACTTCAGTAAAGGGTCTGAACACTTCTTCCACACGTGCGCGTATCGCACCACGCTTTCCGTCCATCTCTACACTGTCAAATAAAAGCAAGAAATACTCCCCAGATGTATTTGCTTCGAGTGATATTCGCATAACTCCGAGCAAATACACCGACTTAAAGTAAAGCAGAATATTTACGATGTCTGTCAGCGGCCTAAAGTTTGTTTCCAAATGTAATGAATTCCACAACTGCTGCATAAAAACTGCTGCGCTACATCAATCCTGCAGCTTCAGCACAGATTAGCACTTCGATTATTTATTGTCAGATTTCTCTGGAACGTGTCCAACGTTACGAGCACAGTCCGTGGTGCATTAGTGGGAAAACACACATTATTATTCACGTACACGCAGCAACAGCGTTACAGACAGACAGTTTCAGTCAATGTAGGAAGTGTGAACAACAGCGCTGTTTGTGTGAGAAATTAAATGAAGGGTTACTGTAGGATTAGGATATTGGACTAAACCTCTTGTCCAATATCTTATTTTCAATTTTTGCACCTCGAGCACAGTTTTTAGGGGAATTCTGAGATTTCCTGGGACACTTTTTCCCTGCACCCTCCTTCACTTCTGGCACTAGTTGCAGTGTTTAGTGTCCAGCACACACAGCTCACACATCTGCATCAGCAGCTTCAGAACAGCTTCACCATTATGTTTCATTTCCTGGTTCAATGCACTTCACTCTGGGCCTCTTGTTTAGCCGTTTAACGTGAAAGTTGCAAAGCTGACATCATTTCAGCGCGAGGCCCAGAACACAATGCACAGGTTGTTTAAACTCCTCAGAAGCTGCACTGACGGCAGAAAACCCGCGTGGAACTGAACCTGAACACGAGGGGAGTTCACAGAAGGGGAAACCATTTTACACTCAAGGATTGTGGATTGTTTCCAGCTCAAAGCGTGCAGTTTGTAACCCAGCCAGGTGTTTGTGCACTGAAAATATCAACATGCTGATTTCTCAACATAAAACGACACACATTTCCACCACATGCCATTATTTCCTCAGGTACTGGATACGTGCTCCTGATGGAAATACAAGAGGGAGGGACGCACGGCTTCAGAAATTTCAGTTTCACTTTGAACGATAGTGTGTATGATCATTTGTGTAAGACCGACAATGAGAGAGAAAACTGAGTAATAGCCATGAAAAGGGAACCCTGTTGTCTCATATGAAAACACCCCCAGCAACACAGACGTTATGTTTTCACAACAGAGCACTCGCCTACAGAAGAGTCTAAAACACACACTGAGCGTTGACCTGCTCCTCGCCGCTCTGACTTTATCCCTCTTACTGTATATGAGGCAGTGCATTATTTAAGCGCTGAACTCCAGCAAATAAAACAACGAGATTGAAGATCTGACTTCAAGCCTCATCGGGGTTTGCTTTGCAAAGTCTCCTGGATTCTGGGAGGAAAACAATGGTGTTAAACAAATGTTTTTTTGGTTCTTGACGGGCCAAGTCATTCACCTGCAGTCAATACGGCTGCACATCTGTTTGCAGAAGACCAAAGCCTGGATATTGGCTGCAGTCAGAACATCAGTCAGAAGTTCCTGCTAATATTCGCCGGTCGCCGACTTCAATCAGTAACTACAAACCTGCGACCAAATATTGAATATTAAAACTCTATATAGGTGGTTTTTCAAGATGTATTTAATACATCTAATACATTTTGGATCCACAAAAAACAACGTATAAATATGTTAGAGATTCTACTTCTCTACATGCAGCTGATGTGAACACAAAGCAGCAGAATCTCATTTTTAAAACGCAGCAAACACACATCTCTGTCCTTCTACTTGGACTTTACCGTCGATTCACAAGAAACCTGCAGCTACAAATTGCACACAAAACAAAAAAAGTCTCAAAGAAGATGTCCGTATTAACAATATGACATACTGTGGGCCTCCTGAGGTGACTTCTTCTGCACTGAGGAGGTTTAGTTTTAGAAGCAGTGCGTACAGCATGGACTGACATATGATGTGTATTTATAGTAGTTTAATGCTGCGCTGGGTCGTGTGTATTGTTTGTACCGTTGCTGTACTTTGGGAGAATCCAAAGACACATTTCCACCGAGGTGTACGATAACGTCTAATCTGATCTGATCTCTCTTGTGGCCTTTAATGCTGTGAAACAATTAGCATTAATGCACCTGGGTAAAAACGCGTGAACCTCAATCGCTTTAACTGTTTCCAGTTCAATTCAAAATACTTCATTCGTCCCTCAAAGGGCAGCTCGAGGCGAGCGGGTTGGCAAAGACACCAACAATTCATTCACACACACGAAACAATCCCCAAAATACAAAATATGTTGACGCAAAGAAAAAAGTTTAAACACACAAGGTTGGTGCAAACACCACAAAGGAACATTACGTCTAAATGTGCAAACTGTGCCGGTGCGTCCATCAAGTGACGGCGTCTCGCGTCTTCTTATATTATCCCAAAGTCAAGCTGTACAGTAGAAGTATAATATATATATATATATATATATAAGTATAAGTACACTGTATGTACCTCAACTGTGTTGGATCTGCCACTCTGTTCTGTCCTGAATAATGTTAATTATATTATTTTTAACATTTCCTGTGTTTGTGGCCCTACAGTAAAATAAATGCTGATATTATACAGACTGGTTTGGACACTTGCACCGACTTTTAATGCTCCAAAAAAATCTGTATGAGTAAAGTTTATTATCAGTAATCAGTGTATCATGTTGTTTTCAACCATTCACTATTTGTACACCTACTTGACAAACCACACACAAGTGCCAGCAAAAGATTCATGTAAATGTATATTTCAAGCTTTAGTTTTAAGTGTTAGATTTTATATTATAATTAATGAAAACACCTGCACTAAGCTCCCACTGTTTACCATTTAATTCTTGTGCGTCCTGTTGAATCTGTGTGTTACATTACGTTTATGTCGGCTGTGTGGCACATTAAGTGTGTTACGGTGCAGCACACACTGCGCGTCTTCGTGCTTTTATTACTGAAAGATATTTGTTACACACTTAACAGATAATGAGCTATACCATGACTATGTAAAGGGAAGAATACATTAGTTGCAACAATATTAATTGTAATATAAATACAGTGTAATTCTTCCGACTAGAAAGACTTATTAGGTCAGTAACAGCGTCTGATTGTTTTAATCATTACTCACGTTGGCCAGTTTGCAGGTCACAAGGAAGCAGATGTAGATTAAACTTTCTCAATCTTACTTTTTCCAGAGGTTTCTTGGGTAAGACTTAGTTTGTGTAGCACTACTATACATTGACCCCGGTTGATTGCAAAATCACAAAATGTCGCCGCCGTTATTGCACAAGTTGTGATCTTTACACTTACACGAGAAACGGAGTAACAGAGACTATTCTTGGCATTTCTTTTGAGGTTCGAGATTTGTTATCAGGAACAGCGCAACACAAAGAAGATGGTAACGTCTCCGATGGAGGGTGAAGTCCAAACACCGAGCTGACACCTTTCAATTACCGAAGGCTCGTTCAGCATCGTTTTACTTGATCCAACTCATCTGTGTTTCCATCAGATGAATATCACGAGGCACTGGGCCGGAACATTGGAGATCTTCTGGCTCATTGTTTTTCTTGGCATTATTTGAGATCATTTGTGTCAGTTTGAGGCGAAATATGAACAAGACAGATGAAGCCAAACCAAGACAAAACAAGGCAAAGAGCTTTAAAACTGTGGCCCGGGACGAGACCGGGTCTGAGTGCTGCAGCTTTGCCTCTCAGTGTCAGCGTTTGCCAGTATTTGTAGACACTACTTGTGCCCTCGTTGACAGACTTGTTGTTATCCTGATTTATGTATCTTCCCTCTTTAAGAATATCTCTTAATCCATTCATAAACATACAGTAAGTTCAGATGTACTCACATGGGATGTTCTCAGTGCAGCGATGAGTTGAGCTCTGACATTTGGTCGACTGTACGCACTGCAGGTGGCTCTTTCTCTGTCACACACACACACGCACACACACACACACACACACACACACACACACACACACACACACAGGAAGTCAGACACCACTATGATCCAATCCTTTCTGTTGTGTACGAAATGGATTACAAAGATTAGAAGTACATAGTGTGACACACACACACACACACACACACACACACACACTTCAATATGCTTTTTTGGCATGAATGCAACAACAATTTTGCCAAAAAAAAGAACAAGGTAAAATTCATAAAATCAAGAAAATAGATTTATGTTACAAAAATACAAGAGTTCCTTAACTCATATATTTATTTCACTCTTAAATACATATGAATATTTATGTATGTATGTATGTAGGTATGTATGTATGTATATACTGTATGTTTTTATGTATGTATGTATATACTGTATGTTTTTATGTATGTATGTACTGTATGTATGTTTGTACTGTGAGTAGGTATGTATGTATGTACTGTATGTATGCATGTATATATACATGTACTGTATGTATGTATACATGTACTGTATGTAGGTATCTATGTAGGTATGTACAGTATGTATGTATATATATGTATACATGTACTGTATGTATGTATGCATGTACTGTATGTATGTACTGTATGTATGCATGTACTGTATGTAGGTATGTATATATGTATATACTGTATGTTTTTATGTATGTATGTACTGTATGTATCTATCTATGTATGTATGTACTGTATTTACTGTATGTATGTATACATGTACTGTATCCATGTATGTCTGTATGTATGTATATA
>CALSCE010009506.1:15601379-15620833 GCA_943593645.1 Bovichtus variegatus | reverse complement strand
GAACTTCTGAACAAATGCAGGCAGTTTAAAGCATATTAAGTATCATAAAAGAGTAAAGATAATGTTTGACATTATGTAAAACAAGGTACACTCCCTGACACTTTTATTATTTTAAAGCTCTTTTGGGCCTATGGTTGGCTTATGGTTGGTTATAAATGAGTTTGTATTGTTACTGGCAGAGTCCGCCTTTCCCATATTGTTTTAAAATCACCTAAATGCACGAGGGATTCACAGGGAACACATGCACATTCAGCTCTTTGTCATTTTATCTCCCCGACAGATAAAAAGCCTCTCCGGTCCGATGTATTAGGATAGAAATAATTAAGCAAATGTTGCAGTTGGGTATCCTTATAGTTTATTGTCTGTTGAGGAAAAAAAACACATAAAGCTTCAATATAATGCCCTAATCTTCTCATTTACACCCTACAGAAATAAAGACAAAGTATACATACAGTAGACTAACTATCAAATACACAACAAAAGAAAGCTTTTCAGCTGAATGAAATGTATCACGATAACACATCAGAAGTTTGCAACGCTGCATTCAAGGATATTATTAAGACGTTAATGTGCTGCATACATTTAAAAAATAAAATAAGTACAGACTGCTGCTGTTCTCTCTTGCAGTGAAGCAGCATATTTGCATTCAGCTCACCGGTTATATTTGGTGGAAAAGCTCAAAGTGCCCACATCATTACGTTTGATTTTTATTTTCATCTCGAGCATTCAAAAGTCCATTTACATTCACACTGGGGTTCTCTTTCACTCGCTCTTTATCTCTATCTATTCTTCTCTCTCTCTCTCTCTCTCTCTCTCTCTCCTTCCTCCTTTCTTCGATCGCTCTTTCATGTCACTACATTAGCAGGGGTTGCAGAGCGGGAGCTGATGGCTTCTCTCTCCGGCGTCCTTGCCGCGGTTTCGCTGCAGCTGCTGGGCTGCGATAAAGAGAGGAAAGAGGAGAAGTTTTCACACTAATTACAACACAATAATGAAGCACTTGGTAAAAGGCACAGAGAAAATGAAGGTCAAACAGTCATTAATATAAAGTGAATAGAGTCTATTAGGAAGCATCTGTAAAGTGAACAGAGATTACTGGAGAGGGGATAAAGTAATTCTTTTTTTCTTTTTTTTCACTAGATAGAAGCAAGTTAAGAACATTTACCGGTCACACTGGCAGTACTTCTTGGGCTTCAGTGGCAGTCGGCCATTCTTCAGTATTTGAATTTTTCTCTGTAGCAGAAAAAAAAAAAAAGAAAAAATCCCATTATAATTTCTTGGTTTGCCTCCTCCATCCCATCCTCCTCCATCCCACCTACTGATTTCAATCAACTCCCTGGATGGTTTTCCTTTCACTGACCTTCCTTCTTTTGATCCTCTTGCACAAGACAATGACAAAAACCAAGAGGAGAACCACCACCAGGCAGCCCGCTCCGACTGCAACCCACACCCACCAGACGAGCCCCAGCGGCTGCACAGTGTCGGATGGAGGTTGGATAACGCCCGGTCCAGCTGTGAAAACGGACCACGGCAAAGAAATTACAAAATAAATGCAAGAAGTTAATGAGAAAAAAAGATGTCATTAAATGATATTACCTTATTTAGTATAATGGTGTAGAATAAAACATTTATTCTGTTGCTCTGATGTTAATTTGAGTTATATTGAGGGCTGCTGTGAGGTTTACACTTCCTGGATAAAGCTCGGGTCGGTAACCTTGACAGTACGGTACATTTTGAAATGATCCAGCCCAGCGCTGCGAACCCTTTTCCAATGAAAGTAGAGCACGAGCTCTAATTGTCGCTAAATCTAGAAACACTGAGCACGTGTCTCTTCAGGCCTCCTCCAAAAGCGTCACGATGAACGTAAACAACGAACATGGCTCTTGTTGGTACTCACATTTCATTTGGGCCGAAAGAAAAGATTAGATTTATTACCGTCCTGCCACAGCCACGGATAACACCTTTATTTGAGGAAGTATTTGGAGAAGATGACCCACCCTAGCTTTCACTAAATGTTCAGGACTTTTCAGCTTTATTGTCCCGTTTAAAACATTTGTTAGGAAAGTAATCAAATGTAATTATTGACATCACTTTGATGAAGTAACTGCAAGAGTTACAATACGTATAACCAAGCGGCGCACACAGTGGAGGGAGGTCGACTTACGGACATCCTCCGGGCTTTGGGGAGGAGCAGTTGTTTCAGGTTCTGAAGGCAAAAACACAGCACATCTTGTTTATTTGCCGGTGGCCACACAGATATCTCTGGTTGTGGTTAAACCCACATGCAAAGACTTTGGTAAAAGCCAGTGACCCACCTCGCACTTTGATGACAAGGCTCTCATTGAACGCCTCCCCGTCGTAGGAGAACACACACTGCCAGGTCCCTGCGTCAGAGCGGGCTACAGATTTGAGGTCAGCGGTCCCTGCATGCGTAATTCCAGTTGGACTCCTCCACTGCACCGCAGAGTCCAGACCTTTGACCTGACACCGGAGCGTAGCCTGACCGCCCAGCTGGAGCTCGGCAGAGGGGCTGGCCGAGGCTGACGCAGAGAGGGAAAGCATCCACATCCTTAACTCAACTTTATTTACAGAGCAGCTTTCATACAAACATGCAGGCCAAAGAGCTTAGGAACGTGACCCTTATGACAATAAATGGAGAGAGAAATGAAAATCTATCAATTATTGCGGCACAAATGGTCCCAATCAATCAATCAATCAATCAATACGTGGTTACAGACTCAGGGTGCAAGAGGAAAGACAAGACGTTAAGAAGCAAATATAAATCAATGTGCGACAAAGAGACGACCATAGCAAAGTGTCCACAGCTGGGATTAGTAGCACGTAGTGTGAAACCTTGTGTTTGATAAACCAAAAATTACTTAATTTTCAGAGTCATTAAGCCGGCAAATACATTAATACATGAGATGTCTTCGGGTCAAGGGTGAGGCAGCATGGACCATCTGGATTTTAGGGATATTAAAGCCTGAAATCCGTTGATTTTTACACATGAAGATCAGTTCAATCCTCAACTCTGCTCAACTTGTGAAAATAGTTGTGTAATGGGGAGCTTTTTAAAAATTGAGAAAATTACCGTGATGGCGTTTTCTCAGCCTGGGCTCGGAGAAAACAACTTTTTTTTTTTTTTATCAGGAGGACTATGTTACAATCTGGGGGAGGGAAGCTTTAAAGATATGGAAGATCCCAGGTAGGGAGGGAAAGATATGAAAAATATTATCGAGTTGTATTACTGGAAATCAGTGTTTTTGGAGCTTGAGCCATATGAGGAAGTAGATTGGGACATTTTGAACTCTTCTGCTCCGATTTTGACCGTTCTTTTTTAAAATATCTCTTGTAAATCCCCCAAAGTTTGTTAAAATGCAACAGTAAATTGCTGGAATATCCATTCAAGGCTTCAGATAAATGGGTGTGTGGGTGTGTTTCATTCACACACACATTTTGTTCTTTTAAAATGACTTCTACAAAAGTTACTTTAATTGTGAATTCGCTAAAATAAATTCTTCTTCGTAAACTGTTTGTTTGAAGAGTCAGAAGCATTATTTTATTTAACTTCTCTTTCCTTACTCACTTCAAAGAATGTATTTCAAACTCTATTCATTAACTCTAATTTATTTATTTAACAGAGTATTTAATGTGCAGTTCTTTCTTATAGGATTATAAATCCTGATTGTAACGCTGAGGTAAATCCCACTCGCATGTATTTCATGCAATGACAGGAAGTATTTGCACGAACATTTTTTCGTGGGTCTTCTGCTCACCTGAGACCACGAGAAGTGTGTGTTCATGACGATTCCCATCTGCCGCGCAAATGAACTTTCCGGCATCTTCTTCCTTCACCTTCGAGATCTCCAGATTCATTTCATTCCTCACCTTTGACCTCGTCACAATGTCAATTTTGCCTACGTCAGAAAATACATGTAATTAGCAACAGTGAAGTTTGTCTTTTTGTTTTTTTTTAGGGCTATATAAATACATTTGATTTGATTTAAAAACAATATATTATGCATTAGGCAGTTGTCAAGGAAGAATTACAGATATTTTACTTGAGTACAAGTAGAAATACCAAGTAGAAGTATTATAGTCAAATCTTTATGAAGTAAAAGTATAAAAATATTAGCTTTAAAATACACTCAAAGTACCAAAAGTAAAAGTAGCCTTTCAGATTGTTTATTATTGAATTAAAATGATTGAAGCGTTAATGTGTACATCACTTGAACGTTGCAGCTGGTAAAATTACTTTATATACATCTGGGTAGCTTGTGAATTTACAGCTGGGGATCAATAAAGTTGTATCTTAATTTATATCATCATTTATTTGATTATATTTTAATCTGAATCTGCAAAGTAACTAAAGTTATCAAATAAATGTAGAGGGGTAAGAACAACAATATTTCCCTCTGAAATGGAGCAGAAGTATAAAGTAACAGAAAATTAAAAATACTTAAGATAAAAAAAAATACCTCAAAATTGTATGAAGTCCAGTACTTGAACAATGTGCTTAGTTACATTCCACCTCTGGCTGTAGGTCAACTGCTTTTGTTTGTTTAAATATATTTCTAAAGTCTGTGTGCTTGTACCTCTGCGGGTGAAGCCGACCTTCTTGGGAACGTTAAAGATCAGCTCATTTCCCCGATGCCACTCCAGGTTGCGCTGGAAGGAGCCGGCCCCACACTCCAGCGTGGCCCTCCGCCCTGGCTTTGTGAGGATGACTCTGCCTGCAGCAGAGAGAGCACCCAGCACTGGAGAGAGGGGGTCACATTCAGGAAGCTCAGCTCACTTAGTCTCATTCACAGGAGTCATAAAAGAGTCTCGTAAACATAAAAGGACATGTGTGGATCTGCGTTACCGGCTCCTCACTAACGATTTATTTTAAAGGATCATTCACTATGCTTTATAGCAGAAGTATTTTTCACTCACCAAAGCCAAACCACACGATTGTCTTCATTTTTGAATGTTGTATCTAAGGGGTAAAATAACACAAATGTACATTTTTAGGTTTGAGATACCACACACAGCTTCTGTTTGACATGAATACTTAGAATAACTTTAAAAAAACCGTGTGAGCCTAACCACCGAGGCGGCTCCCTACTTCCTGCCTCTCTGGATCTCTTGTATTAAACATTTAAAAACATGCCTCATAGACTTGTAAAAAAAAAAAAGAAAAAGAAAAAGAAAACTGAAACAAATGTCAGTGGAAAAATTGCAGCATGTTTAGCGGTTTTGCATTTAATTAACACGCTTAATAATGCATGTAAAGCTGCGTCGCTGTAGACCACATGTACCTGAGATCACAAATAAGAGGTTTGTTAAAAAAAAAAAAAGTTTTATATAACTGTGTTGTATCAAAAAAACTTCACAGAAATCTTTAAGGATTAAATTCAGTGAGTCAAACTATTTTTAATGCATTTGATCAATTCCTCATTTTAAAACCACAAATCCTAGCTTTGGATTTAAGTTTTATTGGATAGCCAGAACTATTACAATCTGCAGATATTTAGTACTTTAGATAACTCTATCAAAATATCATCCAGAAAGTCTAATTTGACATATTATCAATATATTTTAACTCGCTGACTGAACAAGTTATACATAGAGATCATAAAGAATATTTCACCCTTAAAGTCGGATTGACCTTGATTTATAGACACCAGAGGTTTGGATGCACGGTTGAGCACATTTGTCTTCTTCACATTAAATCTTAGCTACTATACTTCATTTCTAAAAAATATATATATATATATATATGATTATATATTAGCACACATTAGCAACATATAAAGTGTTCAATGAACCAATTTGTTATTAAATTGGCTCATCCGTCATCATGTTAACTTTGGACTACGGAAAAGAAAAAGTTTCAGAATGGTCACATTAAATCCAATAATTGTGTTTCACAATATACAACTTGATTTCATGACAGTTTGAGATCTTACCTTAAATTTGAAGCAGTGCTGTGTCTTTCGTGCTTCACGTCAACGAAAATAAGAGCACAAGGTTGCAAACAAAAAAAACAAAAACTGTAGAAAGCGGAAGACATCTGAAGATATGTGCAATGTGGAAAGTTGTAGGCCAATGCAAACCCCAGATCTTTGTGGGTTGGCTCTTTCTCGCAGACTAGGCCTGGGATTTTGTACACACACAATCTGTTACATGAACACTTTGCAGGATGGTGCAAACTCGGCACTAATTTTTAGTCATGAGTTCGAAATCCCGAGATGAAAAACCAAATAGAGAAATAATAATAAGCTGACTAACGGTTTAAAAAGAAACGAGGCAGAACGACAGAAAGACGATTCTTTATTTGTCACAGCAGAAGTAACAAAGGATTTGTTTGCAAAATAAAAACTAAAACCACCCAGATATCACCCTCACCAAACTTTAAAGAAAAAAACAAGTTGATTTGGTGTTTTGACTTTTTTTTTTTTTTTTTTAATTTTCTTTTTGTAACACACATTTGAGCTGTTATTTGTTTGTTTGATTTACTGACATTTCCTCTCATCGTGGATTTGTTTAGTTTCTTTATCTTCCTCACTGAAACGGGCGGAGGAGGAGTTGGTGCTCAACTGGTTACACCAAACTGCAACCGTCCAATAAAAGAAGAAGAAGAAGAAGAGGGGGCTGGAAGCAACACATTTTGATGGGGAGCGGCCGTGACTACTGATGGCAGTGGAAATCAACAGTCAGGACATGGATAAAAGTGATAGTTACGCAGAGAGTGGATGGAGTTAGCAACCCTCTAATGTTCGAGGCCTGTTCCATGAAGCAGGTTTTCTGAATTATCTGGTTTTAACAGATTTCAGATGCTTTTTCTCAGCATAGTTGTCCAGGTAACTACCTGAATCTGCTCCACTGAACAGGCCCATAAGTTACCAAAGGATCAAAAAGGGAAAAATCTCCTCCTCCCAACACCTTATCTGTACATCTGCACCAATGTATTTAACTGTGTATATATGCAATCTGAGAGATTTATTTACACTTTCGTCAGTTGTGAAGCGTGCCAGGACATTTGTAAGAGCTCAGTGGGGTGTGACTATGAATGTTGTTTTGTGTGTTTGTGTTAGCGTCCACGTTACTCCTCCTTCGCCCCGGGTGCGACGCTCCCGTGCCGTCTCATTCACCCACTCTCCGGTAGAAGTAGAGGTATCCCAGGTCTTTGGGAGGTTTCTCTGAAGCGCAAACTTTCTGATCGTTGAAGATGACCCACCTGTGAAACAGAGAGATTTGATTATGTATACTTTCTAAATCAATGGGTTTTACTTGAAAATAAAATATCCAGCACTTGGGTAAAGTGACACCTGCTTTTCCTAAATGACCAACAACATCATACTTGGTGATTTTTGAGCAAATCTCAGGCAATTTATTTGTTCAAAGAAGCATCTACCAGCTAAGATAGAAACACAACTATATCAAAATATAAAATAAATCTGCTGTTGTGAATAATATATATATCTATCTATAGATATATAGAAACATATACATCTGTGTATATATATATATACATATATATATATATATACATATATATATATATACATATATATATACACAGATAAACACCATTTAAACCTCAGTTCTATGACAGGTTTATTGTTCAGACCTGGAGTATGGTGCCCCCTGCTGAGGCACCGGAGAATACTTCATTACATAAGAATATGTTGTTTTTTTTAAAGACATTTGATGAATAAATTAACTACCAATGCAACACAAAACATAACTTGTGTGACTAACTTATGAGTTTTATTTTGCTTCTTTCAGAACATGTGCATGAAATCAATTTTCTTTCAGGATCTGAGACTTATGATGATACTTTTAACAGCTCGGACTTTTAATTGACATATTGAGGCTTTGAAAGAGTGATTTATAATTTTAAAAAAAAGGTGGAAACACAAGTGCATAAAACACTCACTGCTGATCCTTCTTGATGTGACAGACGTAGTGGCCGCACATCGTGCTCGTCCCCATGTGGCTGATAAACGCAAACAGCTCATACTCTGGATAAAGGAGAGAAACCATGAATTATAATTAGACCATATATATACGAGATGCATTAAAAAATATGAAATGATAGTGGCTTTAAATAAGAGATGGTAATGTCCCTGAGGTCTACATTTCATGTCTGTCAACACATCTCTTCAACTAGTAAGACGATCATTTTGAAGGCCTCCGCTCTCTGGACTCACTGCCTGGTCCGTCTTTGACACGAGGGCCTGGCGGAGGATCCCGGCCGCCCTCGCTCTCCGCGGCTGAGCGACCGCCTTCAGACACATCCATGGACTCCAGGTCATCCAGGTGGGAGAAGATCCAGTCCACCGCGCGGTCCAGGACATTACTCTGTGAAACAACATCATCAGAGAATGTCAAATAAATTGAGGTTTGGGTCAAATACGGTACATGTGCAATATTTTATAAGACAGCTGATGCCATTTCTTCACAGGCTGGCAATCAGATTATAGAAACACTGCAAAATACTTTAGACCAGGGACCACTTAACCAATAAAAAAAAACACTCAGGACCACCTAACTCCCCAAATATCCAGAAACAACAGGCCTGCTTACCACTCCAACAGTATATTACACATTACAGGCTGATATTGAGCTTTATGTGACCTTCTCTACATTAAATCAACAATACAAATACAACAAGGATTCTACAAGCATTTCATTCATATGTGATCTAAACGGTAAATGCTGATAGATTTTACACATCATATGAAATGTAGAGGACATTTAATACTGAGTTTATGTCCGAGCGAACAGAGACGCTTTTTTCACATCCAAGCTTTTTTCAAGAAAATATTTCATGAAATATTTGACATTCAAGCTTTTTTCATGAAAATTAAGGATTTTGACATTCAAGCTTTTTTTTATGAAAATTAAGGTATTTTTTTTTTTTTTTTTTAATACTTTTTTTTCCATGAAAATTTTTTTTTTTTCACATCCAAGCTTTTTTTCAGGAATTTTTTTTGTATATTTTGACATTCAAACTTTTTCCGTGAAAATTAAGTATTTTCACATTCACGCTTTTTTCAGGAAAATTAAGTATTTTTTTAAATAAAATTTTTTTCCATGAAAATTACGTTTTTTTCACATCCAAGCTTTTTTTCTGAAAAAAATGTAGTATTTTTTTCCACAGTCAAATTTTTAATTTTCATGAAAATTAAGGGGTTTAAAAAACAAATAAATTCCCATGAAAATGAAGTATTTTGACATCTAAGCTTTTTTCATGAAAAGTAAGTTTTTTTTCAGATTTTTCATTTAATTTTCTTTTACCTGACCCTGAGCCATCGATCCATCTGGTCAGTTGATGCTCAAATTGACCGCGCAGATAATTTATGACGTCAGATCGTAAAACGAACCCACGTAGCTACATAGCTACGCTACATCTATGCTACACTCTATACTAGTCATTTTAAACAGTTTGAGAAACACTTTTAAACTTATAATATATCAATTTAAAATGTGACATTTTACCAATATACTCACGGACCACTAGGGGTCACTCTCGGACCACCAGTGGTCCGAGAGTGACTGCTTTAGATGGATGGTTATTATTTTTGACACAGCATTATGTGGTAGCTGCTCCGGCTGAACGATTCAGAAAAAACATCTAAATTGCGTTTATTTTTGACTGATATTGCAATTGCGATATTGGAGGGAATTATAGTTTTCACGTCATTTTCATTTTCCTTGAAAAACATTAAAATGATCGTGGTGTGATCTTTGGGGCGATCTGTAGAATATGACATCTCTGTAACACCACAATATTTCATTTTAAAATGGTACTACACACATTTCACCTTTAACAAATTGATAAAAATGTGACAAATGTTCAGCCCTAGTAGCTGCGTTTACTTCCAACTTGTTGATACTTTAATAAAGCATTTAAAATAATATTAATGTTCACTTCTACAAACAGGAGCCAAATGTTTGAGAATGTCATAATAATATAACTGTAACAATACTGAAACTATAATAATATGACAAAAAAAGATTAGAGCTATGCTGCCAAGAAGTTTTCTCCGTCTCAATATTACTGTGGCTACTGAAGGTACAACGGCAGAAAAAAAGCTTTGCTTACCTCAATAATCTGAGGAGCTTTGAGTGTCACCCAAAGTACAACCTGCAGCTCTTTCTCCTCCAACGTGTTCACTTGTGTAAAAGTGAGCCTCAGACAAATAAGTGGCAAACAATCTTTGAAATGTAGATCTTGACCTGCGCCTACTTACACGCCACAAACCCTAATTAATCTTCCGAAAAATGTCTGCTTCAGTAAAAGCCGAAAGCCATACAAGAAAGAATTGTATTGACTGGGTGTTTTGTCCTGTCACGTATTGTACTCGGCTCTTTTTTAAAAAAAAAAAAAATCTTTTCTGGCCGTTTCTTTTGGACACAAAGGCAAAACCGTGGTGGCTAATGGAAATTATTTTTGTCACAACCACATGCAAGTGCTTCTGAGTCAGCTTAGTGCAACTTTAAGTTAAATCCTGATGCTCATTTTAGTTGCGGTATTAAGGCCAGCAGCTGGTTAGAGTCTCCAAGAATGACTAAACATTACTGTCTGAATAAAAAAGGAGCAGCTGAGGAAAATGTAATTAGTCAAATCCCCATCTCTAACTGGAAGGAGTGTGATTCTAACCGTGGCTCGGAGTGCTTTGGTTGCCTGGTCTCGGCTGAAGCCCATGGAGACGATGGTTGCCAGGTGCTCCTCAGAGAGGCACTCTGTGGGCGTGGTCCCGGGGCCGGAGCTGCATCCTGGCATCACCAGGGGGGACGCGAAGTCTGCAGCCAATCAGAAAGAGGAGAACATGAGCGCGAGTGACAGCAGTGATCACACTGACACAGGACTTGTTTTCTGGTGAATTCCCGCTGCTCTTCACACCTGGGTCATCCATATGGCCCATGATCCAATTCATAGCAGCATCGATTCCAGTGTTCCCAGTGTAGTACACCGCTTTCCTGCAGGCCTCCAGTGGGAATCCCATTTCGCATAACTGGGACACAGTGGAGTCATCAAGGACTGGAGCTGAATGTGTTGAGAGGAAAAAGTTAAATTGCTTGAATGTACTTTGTGCATTTCAAATGTGTTGTTTGCTCGTTTAAATTTTTTGTGAAAACGTTTAATTATTACAAAAAGGGAAAATCATTGTTGTTGTGCTTTTGTGCCCCGAGCACTTCCTTAATATTAAAGTGGCAATAGACAACTTTTCAACTCCCCCCCCCAGCGTTTAAAGTGTGTCACACTGACAACCAGATCGCTCTCCGTTTTCCTCAGAGCCCACTACGAGCGACAAATTTACCAACTTATTCAGACCATCAAGGAAAAAAACAAGAAATATATTCAAATATATGATACTGAGTAGTCGCAGTCCACTCTCCCTCGCTGCAACCAACGCAACCACTGAGCTTTATGCAAATGAATGCGCAATGACGTCACGCAATGCACGTATGACGGAGCTATTGCTAGCTCATTGCTAACTTTTCTGGAAAAACATTTTACAACACTGCACAGGACGCACTGCATTTTGTTTTCCACGGCTTTGTGCTGATCGCACCCGGTCGACAGACACAGTTGCAAAGTGAAAGCGAAGCTCATAGGAACCAAACTAAACGCAGATGGTGTCATTGTTCTACAGCCATTACATTGTGCAAACAACATTTTCTTCATAATGATAAGTTAAAGCAAAAAACTTATCTATTGCCACTTTAGCAAAAGTTTTTTTTTCTTTTTTCCCCAGACAAAAAGGCAAAATAATGAAAATAATAAACAGAAACATCAACTAACATTTAGATGTTAATTTAATATGAAATGTAACTCAAATCACTTCACATAATGCAAAAGTAAACAAATAATAAGGCAACAGAACGACGCAAGAAAACAGAAAAGAAGAAAAGGAGGAAACGAGGGTGGACAAATAAGAGCGTCGCAGAGGAAGAGGGCAGAAACCACAGACAGACTAACACAGCAGTGGGGAGTAGAGAGAGTCGTCCTCCTCGTTGCCATGGAAACCCAGGATACCTTTAACCTCCACGTCTGGGGTCATGAGTGGGGGCGGGGCCACCTCAGGTAGAAGCTCCTCCCCTGGCTGCTGGCCAGTTGCACGTAGCGCGCTCAGGTCCAGAGTATCAGGAACGTCGATGCTCACGTCTGCACAGAAGAAAATAAGAACACATCCTCCACACGTTTGTTTTCGACACTTAATTAGAAATGATATTGTAAAACAATGGTCCCAATGCAAACTGTGGGGAAGTTGAGAAACATCCAAATGTATGAAAATGTCCTCTGACATGTTACAGTCCCCCATAGCAAGGCTGTCCCGAAGAAGATTCAAATTCTAAATCAACATTTGAATCGTTCTGTATAAGCCTGGTATTTTTGCACAGTTGCAGATTAAAGATTAGGCTACACTGATATTATTAATATTATACTATCTGTAGAATTAGATTCCAGGATTGTTTCCTCCTCGTGTGACACAAATATTCCCAATAACTCTAAAGTCCAAAAGTCAAAATGTATTAAAACATTTTTTTTAGAGGCAATAAAATGTGGCAATTGCCTGCGTTAATGGTGCGGTCTAGCAGCACCATAAATTAAATTTATATAACCATAATAACAATAAATATATTTTTTTATATGACGACAGATATTCAAAGCTACATTTTAAAAGCTCTTTTCATGTTGCTGCCAGGTTAATGGCAGAAACCCAAAGCTAGTCAAACTTCAGTTACTCAGGTAATTACCATAAGTTAGTTTTTCTGTAGCTTGACTAATACAAATGTTTGTGTTGCTGGGAGTTAGGTTTAAGAGTTTAACTTTTCTTTTGGGGTAGTTAGGGTACTTTTTATTTCTACTTAGGGCTGGTTGGTTTGTTATTTTAGCCAGGGCAAATCAAAATCCAGCCTCTATATCTGCCAATGAAAGATTTAAAAACGTAAATAAAAACTGACAACTCATCGTCTTTATATAGTTTTACGTTACTCTCTTCTCCTCAAGACCAACTTGGGGTTGTAACACTTTCAGAAGCAACAACCTGGAGACAAACAAAAGCGTTTTTTATTGTCCTGGAGACAGAAACACGTAGTTGTTCTCTACTCCACCAAACTCTATAAAAAGCACTTTAAACAAAATGGAGGAAAAGCTGAGGTAAATTACAGTCTCTGCACTAAAACACACCCACAAGCTTTACGCCTATGAGAGGCAAAAGTGAGTCGCTGGGATAACTTGTAGTAACAGACTCTGACCTGTCAATCAGGAACAAGTATTTTGCCTGAGGCAACAGTATAAAAACAGCTGTATGAATGTCAGTCTGTACAACATTTTTGCGGTTTGAGTATCAGGAGTTTTAAAACAAGATCCTTCAGACTTTACTATCTGCTCATGTGTCCCAGTGAGCGGATTTCCAACTCTGTTAGGAATACACAAGTCTGTGTAGCGCAAGAAAATATATTGATTTTCAACACAGTCATTAAAAAAATATCTTTGCTCACCCAGTTTCTTTGGCACCCAGTCAAGGCCAAAGGTGAATTTCTTAATCTGGATGACCAGGTGGTCGGGGAAGGAGGCGAAGCGGGTCGTTCTGACAAAGGAGACAAAAGCTGATGTGAATAAATACATCTTAAGATTTGTTTTAATCACTTTCAGTATATGTGGCTGCCTCTCTCTTCTTACTTGGTAGCAGTAGTCTTGGACTGCACAGCCGAGCTCCAGAAGTCTGTGAGGATCTCTGGTTCACTTAGTGCCGCCATGCAAGCTGTGAAGGGGATTTGTGCACGCACTGTAGGGGCGGAGGAGTCCCCCTCCTCGCGCCGGCGCTCTGCCTCCTGAAGCTCTTCTGTTAGAGAAATATGTACATGGTTGAGAAACAACTACTTTCACACCACCGTATTCATATAACATGTAGCTCACAAATTGTCGTTTCTGTGCTCAATTTGTTTACATTTTATTTTTTTATTTCCCAGCACTGTATTGCTACCTGGAGAACGTAGGCGACATAAACTCATGCTACACTATGGCCTCTGGACAGCCCTTCACCTGTGTTGGTCGCCTGGTCCATCTGCACAGGCAGCTGGACGATGTAATCCACCCGCTGTGTGTACTTGGCTTTCTGTGATTGCTGACACACAATCCGCTCCTCCACCAGGAACCTGAAGGCTTCAGATGGGTTGGACCCAGAGCGACAGTTCCTCTGTGGGTGAAAATAAATACTAGCATAAGAGAAAAGCTGGGGACCAAAGAGAGAAGCAGAGTGAGAGTGTTACTTTACCTCCACCATGTTTATGAAGTGCAATAAAAACTCCTGCGCATCCTGCTGTCGATTGGTGGAGAACTCTGGGTGGCCTCGCCCGACAAGTGCTTTGAACATTCGTGGTGCTATGCCGATTTGGTCTCCCTGCAAACAAAAAGCATGAACAGCTGGATCTGTCAACGGTGAGGTGGAAACAATAGGTAGACCACATTCACACATGTGCCATGCATATCTGTTAAAACTAAGACTTGTAAATCCACTGTGACTGATTGTTTCTTCCTACCCTGGGTTCAGATGCACCATTTTCATCTCCAGGGTCTGGTGCTGGTTTGGAATAGTCTCCTGACAACAGACCGTAGCCGAGCTTGGCGCTGTGAAAAACAAACAAAGCTGACATCACTGCACATCCAACAACACACACACACACACGCACACGCACACGAGGAGGATTTGGATACAGGACTCGATGTATTTTTGGCTTTCAAATAACATGGTGGAATGTCTAATCAGGGAGAAGATCTCTGTTGGGTGTAAAAGTTGCAAACTTTTTGTACAGCAACAAAAGTAGGGATTGTTTAAATTAGGCCACACACGCATCAAATCTTGCAGATTTCAGCTTCAAGTGATAACACAAGATTATAGTTAAAAACATAATCTGATCATTGTGTATCTGACAGTTGTGTCATGTAAGAAATGAGCGTATAGGACAAACACATGAGCAGACTACGGTTTCACTTTTGTTTCCACAATAAGAGTCAGTTTAGATGATACACAGTAGAAGCAAAGCTTTTTTTTCCTGTCATGACAGAGCTGAAAGGACAAGAGGCCAGGTGTCAATATAGGTCCGACTAAACCCTGCTGATAGCAATAGAACATTTCCATTCAGGAGGATAACCCACATTAAAAACTAAAAATAATCACATTTACATATGGAGCTTCCTGGAAAGGAATATGTTATCAGTTTCATGGCTGACAGCTGCAACACTATAAGTGTGTTAGTGTGTATTTAAGTGGACCGGTTTCTTTCGTCTACTGTGACTAAGATGGTAAGACTTTCGAGACAAAATGGGAACGAGGGCGGGATGAATGTTTGAATGTGTGAGTGTGGGGAAATTGTGCTTTTGGATGAAGAGATTTACACTTTGGAATATTTTATCAAACACTGTCCTTTGCTGTTCTTGCCGTAGCCTTTAAAGGGGATCCTTTCGGGCATCCAACGATAATACAAGAGCTTGCAACAGAAAATAACCAGACACTGGCGGAGGACACTCACACTTGGGTTTTGAAGTCCTGGGTGGGGTCGCTTGGGGCTTCATCAATGATCTTGTCCATGTTAGACACGTATCTGGAAAGCATAAGTGGAAGGATATTAAATAAAACCTTTACCTTCAGTATCTTATATTTCATTGCAAATCTGCCATAACAATTAACATCGTCTTTTATCACAGCAAGTGACATGTTCAGCATAACAGCTGGGAGGAAACGGAGGAGGGGGCTGTGAGTACAAGCAGGCACTCACTTTTTCTGGAAGTCTGGAACGGTGAAGAGCACTTGCATGACAGAGTTGAGGTAGCAGCTGTTGCCCAGATTCTTCATGCCAGTCAAACCGGGGCCAAACAGGGGCCGCAGGGTGGTCCCCGACTCCTGGATCACCTCCCACTCCCCCACACGCTGGTTCACAGCAATCTCCAGCTCAGTCATCGTCCGCTCAGTCTGAGAGCAGAGAAGTCAAAGTGATAAGAGAATGAAGGATCATCAGCATCAACTAAAAACTTACTTTACTTTCTTAAAAAAAAAGAGACAAAATATTATCAGGACTTCACCGCCAGCACACAATGAGCAGAGTCATGAGGAGTCTGTAACGTACTTAAGTTCACAGTGACAACAACAAGGCTTGGGAGAAAGAAACGAGTGATATTTTGTCAAGATGAGACAGACTCTGATGACTAAAGACTAAAATGTTACGTTTTCTTTGAATAACAAGACTAAAATGCGTGGACTTTTAGCAACTAAAATGTGACTAAAGGTTGACTAAATATGATTTAAAAAAAAAATAACCAGGACATTTGACACAGGACAAGGACTAAAAAAAAAATTTAAAATAGCTGACAAAATATATATATATATATATATATATATATATAGCGGCAGGTTTTGAGAATGAGGAGCAAAATCTGCAGATACAAAGTAGTAATGACAGCAAGCAGACAAGGAAGAAACACATCACTAAGTGCTGCACTTTGTCTTCAGCGCCATTGTAGCACAATCCCTCCACCCCTGTCTGTGCAGCATCATTATGTATGTGCAGAAATACATTAGCAAGAAAAGAAACAACATTACAGTGCACAGTGAGAGGTACAGACATCTTAGACTGTGACAACTGTGAAGTCTGTACTCTGCATAAGAAGAGAAGCAGGTGGCAAAGAAATTAATAGCAGCAGGGAATCAGAGAAGAAACCAGTGTGGAGGAAAATAGGCGGATATGAAATGGATATGCAGTGAAAGTTAGAGCACACTGTGTCATTACCGTCCATCAGTAATAATACTATAATAATCCTTTAACAATATGTTATATAAACGTACACATTGTATAAGTCAACAGTGTGCAGGAAGGAAAAATTAACAAGGGGAAATAAACAATCAGATAGAAAAGTTGGCGAAGTATTCAATAGTATGATTTTTCTGTGGTATTCGTTTTTGTGGCACCAGAGTGCGATCAGCCCTCTAACACTGCAGATGAAATTTAGACCCTTTAGTAATAGCATGTAATCAATGGATGCTCTATGAGGCAGAGCCAGCCATAACTGTCTGGATGTCTGCCAACAGGGGGGGAAGAAATCTAATATCTGACAAACTTTGTACCACTTCACTCGTAAAGCAGAAGGTTGAGCAATACTTCTGTCTACAAGACCTTGATCGGATGTTGAACACAGCAAACCATTGGGGAAAATGGGCAGATTTTACCTTCTCCATGGTCATCATGTTGATGCCAAAGTGAGCCAGGTGCTCTGGTAACTTGGAATCCAGCACCATGTCATCCTCATCATAGGAATACACATCTGGACATACAAAACAGAGGTGGCACGTAAGGACAAAGAAGCCCTTTGCTTCAGACAAATGCACAAACTGTATATAGTCTAATCATTTTTAATAATAGTAATCTGCCGTAGCCCATATAATGCCCTTGATAATATACAGACCGTTTTATTATCCCTTTTTGCAGTCAAAAATAATGATAACGTGTTTTTTTTTTATGATAAAATGTGTGAAAAAAGGGGAAAATATCACAAATGCTCCTTTTCGTCCCAGCAAGCCGGAGGGCATGTCGGTGTCGGAGTTTGATTGACTGAATGGCCAACAGGGGAACGAGAGACAAAGTAAACACACTTGCACTGTGGCTTATAAGACATGAGCAGACAGTGTGTTAGCGACAGTATTGAAGAGTAAGGCCCAAACCAGCATCTAAATAGGCCAAAATAACATTTCTGATGTTAGCAGTGATATTTTGCACGGTGAATGTTTGATTGGTGGCTTGTCCTGCACCTGATCTGCTGTTTGTTAGTTAAATAAGAAGGAGTCTTTTGCATTAAAGCTGATGTGGGTTGTTGGTCTTCGAAGACTGTGGCTCTTGTGTTTCATGAATGTATGGAAACAAGTTCTATATAGTACATTTAAAAAAAGCTGTTGACTTTTAACATTTTTAGCACGGAAAAATCATCGAGCCATCTGCTTACCTCCTCCATCAGGAGTGATGGTACCAAGTTTGACAGCAATAGGGTATCCCGTCTGCTGGAAGTGGAGAAGGGCATGGTTGTTGCCCCCGGAGCCATCAAAATACCTGCGACCACACAGCACTTTTCCATCCGTCAGGTTCATCCAAATATTCTCCTGGAGGTCACACACCTCACACCGCCAGCCACTACAATGTAGAAAAAGACGAGTAATGCAAACTCTCAAATAAAAGCGTTCTGAATGAAAGACTGGACTCTTGCACTGCCCTTGGGTTATTCATATAGAACGTCTCACCTGGGAGGGATCTTGACTCCATTGTCAAGCTGTTTCAGCTCAGGGGCATGCCTTGACTCCTGCCTCACCTCTCCATCCCACTGCTGAACTTGTAAGGCATGAGACACTGAGTCGGCTGCCATGATACCCGCCATTGACAGGGACACCTTGAGGGACGGCAAATGAACAAATTAGACCTGCCTAACAGCTCATGATGAATCTTCTCAACTACTGGATCAATGAGGGTGTCAAAATGTATCATCCATACGTCCCTCTGAATCCCTATGTGCATGTGCGCTTATGTTATACTACTATGGAATATATGTAGAGTATATTGTATGAAGATTCAAGTGTCAAAGATCTGTAAAGATTGCCCATGTTTGCAGTAAGTGTCTGAGCGTACGTATTATTATTATTAATTATACGTATTATGTATGTCCGTGTATTAATGAGAGAAATCTAAAAAATGTTTTACCGTTTGTTTTACCCTATTATGACAATGTCATATTTGGTAATGTGAAACTGTACCAGTGTCAATTCTAATATTGTAACGTATTATTTTGCCATTGTGAAAACCATGACAGAACCTTAAAAAGGGAACATTTGCCAACTATTATGTTGATGCCCAATCAGTGTTGATGGTAAATGGAGTCAATTGAAGCTATAAATTCTGCCGTGAGTGCTATATTGACCCAAGAAAGCAGCGTTCTCCTGCTCGCGGAGCTGTGCCAGAAGTGCCTACATGTACCAGGATGCATTGAGTGCAAGCAGGGTCCCCACCGGCCATAAACTCCTGCACAGCTAATGCAGCTTCTCTCCGCTGCATTTCTGCGTTTAAATACGGCTGATTATCCAAGTCACTTCAAACACTGTAAAATGTATCCTCGTCCATAACATCCTCTGAATTTATATTTTGGGATGCCATTTTCACGTTTCGAAACGTAGCTAGTTTGCAATACAAGCAAAGAGAACAAAGAAGTTCCATTTTGTTTTGAACTCTATTTCCACATTAAAACTTACAAAAAGGTTTAGGAAGTTCTGTTTTGTGCTCAGCTTTCTCTGTCAATATAACACGCACTGAGGAATTTATTCCTTCGATTATATTGATTACATTTACCATCAACACTGATTGGACAGCCACATAAAAAGGTGGCAGTTTTTTCCCTTTAACAGAATGATAACATTTCTCAT
>CALSCE010009506.1:15593879-15596379 GCA_943593645.1 Bovichtus variegatus | reverse complement strand
TTAGATTAGACTAAGAAAATGGATCATCAGAAAAATAAATTCCCTTGCCTCTCAGGGCGTACAAAAGGAAAGACAGAGGATACTATATTATATATCACAGTAAAGAGTCCAGCTCATTATATATACCTAATTATGTTCTTTTATTTGGCTAAACATCAATAGAAGTAATGGGACAGTCTTCTCTGTTGTTGAGAAATATTTTGGATATAATATTTTAGATGTGAATGTTGAAAGACCAAATTCCTCTCTCTCTCACCTTCACTTTATATAACCATGTAATCCAACCCTGGTTTGATTTATTCTGCTTAGACACTTGTTAAAACATAATTATGCTTGTTTCAAATGGGCTTGAATTGTCCTTGTTATGGCATGCCTCAAAATGTGTCCCCCCTAAGTGTGTGTCTAAGTTTGTGCTTTTATTGAATTATAACAAAAGCAGCATTTTCTTCTGGAATACATCTTTTTCTCTCTCTCTCTCTCTCTGTACCGTTACGTGCCATCAAACCCAGGTCCTGTATGATTCTGCAGTTCAGCATGAGGCCTCCTCTGACTGGGTTCAAGCAGCAGAGAAATGGAAAGTGTGCGTGAACGAAACACTGCGGCAGACAGACGAGTGCCGGGTGCAGTGCGAGGTGGCCTCCCAGCGGCTGCCAGAGGACAGGGGGGTGGACGGTGTTACCGGCGTGTTCGAGAAGGCTGCAGGTAAAAAAACAACGACAGAAGCCCCCAGACTGAAGCACGACTTCTCTGCAGGCTGAGGATGAAAAGAAGCCGTTGTCACTACGTTTCTTTTCTGTACAGCTCTTTCCCTCTCCCTGCTCTCCTGCCGCCAGTCCTGCGTGACTCACGTATCCACAAGACCCGGAAGGATTTCTTCTCAGGAGGACTTCCTGCCCACACAGCTGGAGCATCTGCATATCGCACAGTTTAAAGGTCAGGGTTTGGAGGTCAAAATGAAGGTTTTTCAATGTTATGATCAGAATCAGAAAACCTTTATTCGTCCCACAGCGGGGACATTTACAGCGCCACAACAGCAAAGGGACAGTGCAGGTAAAAGGGCAAATATAAAATAAGTACAAATTAGAATAAAAAAACAACAACCGTGGTAAATAAGTAGCAGTTTAACATAATACAGTAAGTGAACATGTGAGAGTAATTCTCTAGCAGCCAGTAATAACAATAATACATGGTAAAAAAGGATGTTTTGTAGATCTTTCTCAGATTTTTCTTTACCTCAGAATCAGATTATTGGCCAAGTATGTGAACACATACAAGGATGTATGTACTCTGTTTTTTATTGCTCTCAATGTACACACACAGAAATAAACGCAGCTAAAAATAAGGCTGAGAAAGATTTACATTAACATTTGAATACTATGTACAGATATAAATATATATGAGATATTTGTTTATATACAGGGAACTCTGTATCCTAGCACAGTCTTTTTTGAGCCCTTCTTGTTTTGCATGTCTGCCTCCCCACAGCCGGTGACATTAGTGGAGCAGTGCAGACACTCCGCTCTCTTCTCCTCTTTTACCCCTCTGACAAGGACTCCTTAGACAACCTGCAGCTCTACTCTGAGACACTAGGAGGAGACACAGAGTCACAGCAGCCTGCTCAGGTATATCAGCCCATGACAGTAAAATCACGATGGTGGTAAAGTCCCTTTTAAATGTTTACTTTAAAAAAAGAAGTGAAGAATCACTCTAGTCATTTCAGACATGCAGAAGTCTTACTTTTGTTCATTCTGACTACATGTCGGTGTGTTTCTGTCACACAGGAGATTGGGAGCTACGTTCGTCGTGCTTTGGAGGAGAAGACGCTCTTGTATTTTGGTATGGAGAACCTTGACTTCAGTTTCACTGACCCAGTAAGTATTGAGACAAATCTACGATATTCTGACCCACAAACATCCACAAATGTTAACGATTGTTTCCCATTCAGGATCTTTGGACTCCAGAAGACGTTGTGCCAGAATCACTGAGGGATAACTGGAGGTGAGAACGAGAGAAGGAAATCCATCCGGTGGCAAGAGCTTTAGTAAAAGTGCATGTGAAGTCAACTTGTGTTTCACTTTCAGAGCTGAAAAAGAAAAGATAAATAAGAAAATGAAAGAGGGAGAGCAGAAAGAGGAAGTGGATGACAGTGGATTTTTCGCAGGTGAGACAATCAGTTCACCCTCTTGTTTCAGCCTGAAGCAGTTAATGTCTCCTCTCTCATCGCTTCTCATCCGTCCTCTCTCCAGGGGGTCCGGTGCATCAGGTGGGTGTGACCATCACCATGGACGACGCGGTTTTGAACGGGACCAACCGCGTGGTACTCGACGGAGTGATGACTGAGAAGGAGTGTGACAGAATACTGCAGTTAGCAACGGTGCGCTCAGATCGTTAAAGAGTCAGGCCTTCTCAGATAGAAACGGGAACATGCACTGATCAATTCATCTCTTCTCTGATAGGCTGCAGCATCTGCTGGAGATGGTTACCGGGGACGACGGTCTCC
>CALSCE010009506.1:15577612-15593479 GCA_943593645.1 Bovichtus variegatus | reverse complement strand
TTTTTTCCCTTTTCCCGCACGTCTCCAGGCTCGAGTGAAACCCAGCTGCGGTCGACTGGCGGGCTTCTCCTCGGGTCCGGTAAATCCACATGGTGTTGCCGCAGTGACCAGCGGCCGGCGGTGCGCGCTGGCGCTCTGGTTTACCAGGGAGAAGCTCTACAGGGACATGGTGAGCACTATGACGACACGCGGCAGTGACCTCCTCCTCAGGTCGGACCTTTCGCCTGCAGTCACGTGGCTGTTAATGTCGTGACACCGGTGTTGAATAACAAGACCAGCTGGAGTGCAATGCAAATCTGGTGGGGGTTTTCATGTTCTGGCATTCACAATGCCCGCTGGCCTTTTATCATACCACCGTGGCTTTTACGTTTGTCATGTATTAGAACAAATAGCAGAAATGACAGTTTTTGTTTATTAGTTAAGAAAACAATTAATCTTGAAATAGTTAAAGTAGCTTGCCCAGTTCAATGCTGGCTAACGTTTAGCATCGCACAAACCGTCTGACTAACGTTTAAACATGACAACAGTAAAACACTCCTGTTAAAGCCTCACTTGGTCTGGTGTGACCCGTAGCTTCTGGTTTACGTAGATATTGTTTAGTAACTGACATCACGGAGTCACTGTGCTGACTTTATTACTCTTCTCTACTTGTGCTAGTGTTACCTTACGTTTTAATATTTACCATTGTGCTACACTTTAGACTTTTAGACGTAGACTCACTTTACTAGAGGAGAACTAACATCATTTACCACGGAAGAATAAAACAAGAAAATATTCATCCAGAAAGTACAAGGATACAAACTAAAATGACTCTAACAGGAATAATTCTGAGTTTTTCATTACTTCTGAAACAAAGCACAAAATAATATGCATCACAACATATAAAACGATGCCCCCGAAATCCCTCAACTCGTCATCACCACAAAATAAAACAAAATAAATACTCTAATTGTATGGACACATATTAATCACAAGATTAATTAGGAAGCATAAAAACATTTCCACATTGCCAGGAGCCCTCCAACAATGTTACATATTCGCCCCGTTTTCTAATATGTTTTATATTCATTGAATCTTCCAGAACGTTATTAGGACATCTTTTCCTCTCTGTCTTCCTCTGAGGAGAATCTGTCTGCCTGTCAAAATGCTGGTTTTGCGCCAAACTTTTAATGTGTTTGTAGTCACTTCCAGACTTGCTCTTCGTGCCATCGTGGCCCCTGGAAATCATTGCGATGCTGTTGTGTTCCTCCCTCAGGAGCGAGAGGAGGCAGAGACCCTGTGGGCTGCAGATGGACAGAGCGTGGTGAAGAAGGACAAGGAGGAGGCAGAGGGCGCCGCCACCCCCGCCAGGAACGCTCGGAGCCAAGCACCGAAGGAGAGGAGCAGAGGACGAGGAAGAGTGACGGGGGGCAAAGATGAGCTGTGAGAGCAAACTGACAGACTGAACCACAAACACTACAATACATTCTCATTCCTGTGTCCTCGAGTGGACCAGTCCGCCACCACATAACAGGACCATTACACCAACTATCAACACGTGATCTTTCCGTTGTCAGCCACACAGTCACTCTCTGTATTTTTCTGAATTTTGTATGTGAAGCTGCTTGTGCGTTTGCTGTATTTATACTGTGCATGTTGAAGGTGTGTGAGGGAAACACAGGTTCTTTCCTTCCTCTAATGTCAATCTATCTACTGTTTTAGCAGCTTTACTGACCGATATCACTCCTTTTTAAAAATGCAGAGAATAAAAGAAGTACTAAATGTGACTCTTTACTCCTCTCCCATGAGCACTATGCACCATATCCACACAGGTGAGGGACGAAAAGAGCATTAGGGACCAATGGAGGACAGGAAGGTTAGAGAAAGGCTGTGTCATCTATTGAGGGGTTTCCTCGCACCCTGCCAGGTGACCAAAAATAAAACCAGACGGTTAATACGTCTCTCAGTCCGTTAAGAGTAGAAGCATGTGATGAAATATGCAATTAGACAGCAACGCAGCAGTAGGAAAATGCAAAAGTAGTTACATTTGGCGCAGTACATCAGAAACCACACTTTGAGCCAGTAAGAGGGAGCAAAGGGAACAGAGCGAGAGAGGTGCACAGGGGGGAAAAAAGGATAGAAATAGAGAGATTAACGTTAATCCCTCATAAATGAGTGCATTTGTTTATGAAGCTTAAAAAATCTCCCATTTAGAATATGGAATAGTAATCCAACGAGAGATCATTTAATCATTCACGTCCAGCCGAGTGACACTCGACCACCCACTTCCATCTTATCCTTCACATTACAACCAGCGCCTCCTTTTCTGCCCCCTCCTCCGCGTTCGTCTAGTACATTAGGTACCAAGTACTGTTTATGGCCCATATTAACACTCTCACTCCCCCCTGTGTTATAATCCCCCGCCGCTGCAGAATTGGGTCGGCAGGCCTGTTTAATGGAGCCTCGGTTTTAACCTTTTCCCTCCCTCACACGCGGAAACCATGCAGCACCCTAAAAGTCTGAATTAATCTTCCCTTAAGTAGGTGTTATGTCTATATAATGCATCCTAGATGTCCTCGCACTAAGCACCCTGGTTGTCTACTGTTCTAATTACACACTTGGCAGAAGAGCATGAAATTTACCGCTGTATGATGTCATATTTCCATACTTTATCTGATTAGCAGAAATGATGCGAGGCCTAGCTGCGTGGTTATAAAACTGAAGTCACTGCATCCTTTCATCATCATAACTGAGTGCTGTGCGTAGTGAGCAGTTCACGCATTAACTACCCTACGATTTGTGGCTCAAAACTCTCCCCAGGTGTCTGCTGGTGATTTCTGCCTGTATGATGCTTTACATCGCTGTTAGAAAAAAACATGAGATTCAGTAGGAAGATTAAAATTCCTGATTCTACATTCGCGTCACAGTAGTTGTTTGTGACTGACCGACATGGCGTTTAATCCAGTCACCCCTCCCTACTCCACCCACTTACACCCCATTTATTCAAAACAAGGTTCAGTGACCCTGAAGGGCTTTAGAGGCAAAAAAAAAAAAAAAAAGAAAGAAAAGGACTCTCCTAACAAAGGGTTAGTGTTGGTACAAACTCTGTATGACTTTAAAAATGCCTAAAGCAATATGAATTATAAACCAAGCTACAAATAGTCAAATAAAATGTTTTATAGTCGGGATAATGCAAAATCAGGACAACAGTGGTCTTTAAATAGTAACCCCAAAATAACGCTCGCTCTCTGTCTTTATCCTGGTCAGAGTCTGTGCAATGGCTAACAAATCCTTTTTTTTTTTTTTTTTTTTTTTTCCTCTTTCGGTTTTACGCTCCAGCTCACACCCAACAACTCCATTTCTCCAAATCCAGGGTCAGCTCAGCCAAAACGGCCGATCTGCTTCTTCCGTCACCGCGCTCGAGTGAGCAAAGGTCAACACTTTTAAACTTTTGAAGAAAGCTGAATTTATTAACTCTGAATCATAAAATAAACACAGGAAGTAGGCAACACACACACAACACAAGCCGACAGAAGAAGTTCAGATAGTCCAGAAAATCTTTCCACAGAAAGTAATAATGTGATACTTGATCCGTGAAGGAAACTTTACTTTTTCCCCCTTATACAGCGAGGTCAAAGGTCACGATCAGCTACAGCAGCATTCTGGGCAGAAGTGAGAATTCAGACCCTGTTTCATTTCATGCAAACGTGTTTTCCTCGGTTTTCTTCACAGCATTTAGTATTGAAAAGCAGGAGGCAGAATAAACTCCAGCATACACAAAAACCAAAAAAAAAAAAACAGCAACATGCAAAATAATACATACATACATAATTTAGAAACTGTATACTCTGTAGTGCTAGATGTATTAACATTGTTGACATATTCCTTGCTTGGTTCACCATGTTTGTTCACAGCAAACTACAAGCAGACACAAGTGACATTAGTTTATTTAGTCAGTAAACTTAGACTGACAAAGGATTAATGTGGTCAACCGATATTTAGAGAGCAGGGTTCCTGATGGACGATATATAAAGCAGATGTATTGTTGTTATTTATTTAAAAAATGTAAATAAAATAATAGAAAATGAGACAAAAAAATCAATGAACATTTATTTGACACTGTTATTGTCCTGGTTTGCTTAAGTAGATCTGCACTATGTCTGCATGTGCACTTATTTAAAAAAAAATATATATATTGATAATTATCAACTAAATAAAGGTAATAATGTAATCAAAAAACTAAACTTTGTAAAAACTTAGGAAAGAAAAATAAACAGCATGCATGAGCAGATAGCAGCATCTCCTTGTTTCTGAGATACAACGTACATTTGTAAACCTACATAAATAAAATATGAATAAACAACATTAGTGTCGGGGCCTTGCCTGCTGCTGCCACAGTGAAATACTATAATGCATAAATAAAAGGCCTCAATTAACCGGTCTACCCCTGGAGAAAACTTCAGGCAGAAACAGATCCACTTCCATGAATTCCAAGTCAAACTTACCAATAAAAAAGGGTTTCAGTATCTGACTCAACGCCACTTCAGCAGCTGGTTCAAAGGGCTCATTCCCAGCAGGCCTTTTGGGAGAAATGTGTTCTGAAAGTGCCATCTCATGATCGTGAGCACAGGCTGCGGCGTTTCATAACCAACACAGGTGATTTACTCTGTTAGATAACGTGTAACAGCACACTCTCTAACCGGGCGAGGGAGAAAATTAAAAGCGGAGATGGTTTCGTACTTAGATCCCGCCGGAGCAGAGCTTGAGGGGTGTTTGGGCCACACACGGGACCCTCGGGTGTGACATGGGGTCAGAAATTACTAAGAAAAAAAGAGAGAAAAGTTGTATTTTGACACGCAAAACAGGGAGGACAGACACTGATAGTGATAGAAGCACATATGCTGCACACTGTAAGTTTGTGCCTGGTACTGTTAGCGTAGTGAGCATGAACCAGAAAGACCTCTCTCCTGGATCCTGCTGCTTTTCTCCACATCCCCACTGTACCCTGCCTGATCCTGCCCGTAAACCTTCTAAAATTAGCTTCACCTCGGGTTTACAAAACACAAACCCTCCTGCCAGTCGTACTGTAGATCTTTTAAAGTCCACCTCAGCACCATAAAAAGCCATGTTCTCAGACCCTCTATTTATCTCCCCCCCCCCCCCCCCCCCCCCTCCGTGATTTCCATCTCTTAGTTTTTGATTCGGATTCACCCCAGCTTATGTTTTATGACCCCATAACCAAGCTCTGCACCTTGTTTGGTTTCCCCCTCTGTCTCATCTCCCTTTCTGTCTCTTTTTACCCCCACCCCCACCCCCCCACCCCTCTTTCTGTCCATCCCAGGGTTTATCCCCTCATCACTGATCTCCCTTCATCCCTCCAATCCTCATCTGTTCCTCATAGGAGCAGTGGAGAGAGTGAGTGACGGAGGAATATCCCACTGTGTGTGATACCAAAAGTGAATGAGCGGGAGAAAGTGTACAACAGGCGGGCTGAACTTATGACAACGACCAGAGGGAGACCGCTGGAGGAAGAGTGATTTAAGATCCACCCAAACACCTTGAGAGGAGCCTCCTGATCGGTGAGTGGACGCTCGCACGTTTGCGCATTTTCTTCTTGGTAGTTGTGAAGTTGTGTCACGCCGCTCAGATGACGGATCACATTCAAATGGCCGGATAAAAATGTATAAAACACCTTTAATAATTTGGGTAAAATCCTGAAGCTTGACTGTTTTGATTGACACGATGATATATCCTTAAAATATTTTTTTAAAATAAATCCCCAAGTCAAAAAAGTTGCAGATATTTTAAGTGCGGCACGCTTACAATACTAAGGAATTTCACTGTGTCAGAAATGTGAAAAGAATATTTAGATATAAAATATGGAGATGCCCTTCAAATCACTGGACATTTAACGCACAGCAGAGGGATTTATGTGGGATCAGCATACAATGCTGGTTTTGTCATGTAGATTGATAATCTGACAAAAAACAAATTCCTTTTCTTGTCTGATTTTTAATACTGCCGGACATAATCTGCATGATAAAACTACGTTAAGTTGTTTGTGTGGATGTGTCATGCGTGCTTCAAAATGGTACCATTTTATTTTGAAACTTCTGTATGTCTACACTTTTACGAGCAGAGAAAAGGGTTTGTTAGTTCACACAGGGCGTGTGTGAACAAAATCCTCTATTATGGTATATGTCATTTAATATTGACATTAGTTGTGATAAAGTAACGTTTGAGCAAAAAAAAAAACAAGACAGACATATCGGTTTTTGGCTAATACATTGATTTAAACAGGCACATTATCACATTGAATATAAAAATACAATATTACCATAAATACATCCTGGTCATTGATTTACAACATTGCCCACAACAGATTTATTCACCCAGAGATACTTAGTTAGCTATCACAGTACAAACAATATGAGATTTATTTCCAAATCAAATGTATTTTTATCTCACAGAATATAGCGTCATATCACCCAAATTTGGTGCGTTAACTGGCTGTGAGTAATACAGGAAGTATAAGGAGTTTGGGCCCGACAGCATCACCCTGCAGTCGTTTTAATGAAATGAGCAGCGGCCGTGTCTGAGTCTTGTGTTGCTGTTGGACCACAAACTGCAGGACTCAGCCTGAAGACACAAAGTGTCTCGAGTCCACAGGCCCAGTCTCGCCGAAAACACTCCACCTTTCACAGGCTGCCATTCTCCCAACTCTCCCTGCATCCTCCATCTGCCCCCTCCCTCATTCTCACCCCCCCCATCCCTTTCTCCATCTCTTATCCAGATGCAAAGAGCAGTCAGTAATCGGATGAGAGCAGATTTGATTCAAAAGGCTTCCCTTTAAAATCTCAGCCAGTAGGATTTAAAACTCACTCTCCTGCCTCACCTCTTACCCTCCTCCCTCCCTCTCTCCCTCCCTCCCTCTCTCCCTCCCTCTCTCCCTCCTCTGGTTGTGTTAATGCACTTCACCATCCAGCAAGCCCTGGCTGTCATTTAATCACACGGAACAATGGAAGGGTCACAGGGACAGAATGGCAAAGGGCTAATAGCACGACTAAAACACTCAAGCATTCATCACAACAATCATTATCGAAGCAATTTACCATCTGGAACAAAGGCCTAAAATCCCCCGTTACCAACTTCAGGGACATCAGCAGTTTAAGGCAGGACGCCCATACTGTAGCTGCTGAGGAGTTTGGAGCAGGGCTCTACATTAAAGGCCGTAAATCAGCCCTGTAATTGTCCTTCCATCCACTTTGAGCATGACAGATAAAGAATAGAGCCCAGTGGCAAACAATTCAAGCAAATCTCTTTCTTTCACAGTCACTCCCTCCTTCACTCCCTTCCTCTCCTTTTCACTTTAAACAAATTAGAGGCAAATGCAATTGGTCATGTGTTTTGACAGGGACACTCATTCAAATAGAGAGAGAGAGAGAGAGAGAGAGAGAGAGAGAGGGAGATTGCTGCAAGGACGCATACAATAAGATCAACGCAACTATTCCCTCCTATAAGTTTTCAAGGTAAGGTAAAAGGAAATAGCATCAGGACAATTAATTCTTCACAAGAGAGCAATGTGTGATAGCTGCACGGGGACAGTAGGAGGAGGAAGGTGTCGTTGTTGCTTTTATTGTGCTGCTCTGCCATGAAGTTAGTGTCTCTTTGTTTCTGTAAACTCAGCCGCTGCCTTTTCATTTTGTGGCTTGATTACATTTGCCACACTGTGTGCGTTTGTCCATTAGGTGATTGGTGTACTGTTAAACATTGCTCATTTAATCATGACATTACCAAATTCAATAGCCATTACAACATCAGCTGAGAGCTCACTGGGGTGTTAAATGTTACCTGTCATCGCTGGCAATGTGTTGAAAAGTGAGAGCTGACATTGTTACAGGACATACTGGTTTGTGTGTACATTCAGGGTGAAGTTGTGTGCTCTCGATGGGTGTCCCATCATCTGAAGAGCAAACACCTTCGCTGTTGATGTCATGCTTGAATATTCATGCAGCCTGTGTGTGTGTGCGTGTGTGCGTGTGTGCGTGCGGCGCGTGCGGCGCGTGTGCTTGATTGCACGTGTTGGTGTGTTCTGTGGGTTTCTGTGTGTGCGCCTGCCTGTTTATCAAAGTTTGCAAAGTAGACCAGGGCCAGTTTGACTTGCAAAATAGCACTTAGTTGGAAACTGCAGCTCGGGAGGATCAAAAATAGTTCAGGTAGGTGCAGGTAAAGTTCTAGCACGAAGTTTAGCTTTTTTCACAGGGAATCCTGTCACTACGAATCTTGAGGGATTTCACGATAACTAACTTTTTGTTATTTCCCCACCTCTTCTTCTTCTTCTTCTTCTCCTCCTTCTTCTTCTTCTACTTGTACTTCTTCTTCTTCTTCTCCTCCTTCTTCTTCTCCTCCTCCTCCTCCTCCTTCTTCTTCTTCTTCAGGATTATCAGCTCTTGCCATCTCTCCCTGTCTCCATTGGTGACAGTGCCTAACAACCATCGCCATGGGTGAAATGGAGCAATTGCGAAAGGAGGCGGACAGTCTCAAAGACCAGATCACTGTCAGTAGGCCCGTCCATATCACCTTTAACAAACAATTCAGCCGTCCACAGCATTTACCATTGTGTGGCTTCGCTCTTCACTTTGACCTGAATTCATATCTTTAAATATCCGTCTCAGATCAATACTGACGATGTGTGTTGTTGTCCGCCCCGCAGGCAGCTCGTAAGACGGTGCAGGACTCCACGCTGCAAGAAGCAGCAGCCGGGGTCACCGTGGTGGGGCGTGTCCAGCTGAAGACCAGGAAAACACTAAGGGGTCACCTTGCCAAGATCTATGCTATGCACTGGGGCGCCGACTCCACGTAAATACACGGCAGCACGTTGTACACTGATTAAAAGAGCACCTGTTGTTTTTATTTCAAGATCTGATCTATTAAAGTACCTTTAACTGGATGGATCAACGAGAACATGCCTGGTGTTAATATCCTCACTTTCTTTGATTTGATTTCTTGATTGTTACGCCGCCAGGCTCTGTGTCAGTGCCTCACAAGATGGAAAACTCATTGTGTGGGACAGCATTACAACCAACAAGGTAGGCAAGAAGAAGCATCATACTTCATATACTTACTTATATTCATACTTACAGGGACGGTAGATGAGGGGAAATGTACACCACGGAAGTGTAACTCAGCCCTCATGTAACCTCACTTCTTAAAGCTCCTGTACGTCTATAAGACATTAAATATGAGTGACTAAATAAGGAACAATCAAGGGAAATACAATAAGTCTCAATTGTCCAGCAGGGTGGACATTTGTCTCACCACACAGGAGACATAGCAGCATATTGACACATATCTAAACAGCTTTTTCCTAAATTTGGCAGAAATATTGTGTCCCTGTCGCTTAAGAAGCTGATTTAAAAATAAACCTGTTTTCAGTGATTCAGTCACAGCTGCCTCTTGCGTGTCCCCAGGTCAATGCCATCCCTCTCAAGTCATCGTGGGTGATGACTTGTGCCTATGCACCTTCGGGGAACCTCGTGGCTTGTGGCGGTCTGGACAACATGTGCTCCATCTACAACCTCAAGGGCAAGGACGGGAACGTCAAGGTCATGCGTGAGCTGGCAGCACACACAGGTAGGAAGTTAAATCTCCTGAAGCCACTGATGCTCTTACGCCTGAGCTTCACTGAATCCTCCTTTTATTCACTTTATCCTCACTTTTTCTTCAGGTTACCTGTCCTGCTGTCGTTTCCTCAGTGACACTGAGATCATCACCAGCTCTGGAGACTGCACTTGGTAAGGATATATGTAAATAGACTGCATTTATATAGCGCTTTTCCAATCTCTGCCATCACTCAAAGCGAGTTGTACCAGAGTTGACGATAGCCGTGATATTTAAAAAAGGAAATGTTGATTTCATGTTAATAACACACATATAATTACATTGTGTAAATAATCCAGCGCCTCTTAAATCTCACTCCCCATTAGTGTAATTGTTCTTTTTGTACGCCTGTGTACAGTTATGGTTGCAGACTCTCTCTCCACCTCCCTACACTTGTTTTTTGAGTATAATTCATTTGCCAAAAAAAGCACAATGCACAATAAACAAAGTTAAAGATTGATTAAACTGAAATGTTTTATAGATATCGTGATAATAGTTTTATGGTGAATTCTTGTGGCGATGATAATTACGGAGTGAAACTCTTGTGTCGTGAAAGCCCTGTAGTTTGAGTAGCTGAACTAAAAAACATGCTGCAACTTTTCTCTCTGACGTTTAAACAGAAATAAATATTATCTTCCCGTCTCCTTCTAGCGTACTATGGGACATTGAGACAGGGACCGAGAAGACCGTCTTTGCGGGACACCAGGGAGACTGCATGTCCCTGGCCGTGTCCCCAGACTTCAAGTTTTTCATCTCAGGAGCGTGCGACTTCACGGCCAAGCTGTGGGACATCAGGGAGGCCCAATGCAGACAGACCTTTGGAGGCCATGAGAGTGACATCAACGCCATTGGGGTGAGGATGAGGAGGATTTCCTCCTCGCTAGTCACCTGGTTTGTTTGTTTGCCAGCAAGACGACGGAAAAACCGGCCCAATTTTCACGAAAAGAGTGCAGCATGGGCCCAGTAAGAACCCATTGAGTTTTACAGTGGATCGGTATCACAGACTGGATGCACGCATTTTTTTTTTTTCACTTATGGAAACGGCCTCGCTCTCCGAATGTTCTTCTAGTTTCTAATCACGTCTCTGTCTTGCAGTTCTTCCCCAATGGTAACGCGGTGATAACGGGGTCGGATGACGCCACCTGTAAGCTGTACGACCTGCGAGCCGACCAGGAGCTCATCACCTACCAGGACTCCAGCATCATGTGCGGGGTGACCTCCCTGGCCCCCTCCGTGTCCGGACGCCTCCTACTGGCTGGCTACGACGACTTCAACGTCAACATCTGGGACGCACTGAAGTCTGAGAGAGTCGGTGAGTACCGGCGGGAAACAGAGATGATAGCGTGGATTTAGAAAACTGATTCTAAAGCAACAGAAAACTCAAGTGTTTAGACTTTAAATGCTGTGGTTTGGCATTGGTTTATTCATACCTGTCAAACTAATTTAAACTAATTTATAAAATGTATAAAATGAACTCCTGATGTGGGATAGAGTGTTCTGCTTCGGCATCATTTTTCAGTGGCGCTTTGCTCAGTTTATATCATGTTTTTTTCCGTGGTGTAGGAGTAGGCCTGTGTATTGGTAAGAATCTGCTGATACAATACGTATCATGATACAGGGGTTACAATTCAGTATATTGCAATCTAACTTTAGGAAAAACTGTTTAAAAAACACACCACCATATGCATAAAATCAGAGTAAAAAAAGATAATTTTTATGCAATCAGCACAGTGGGATCTGCATTTTATCACAGTCCCTGTAACGTCCAACATCTTAGTGTGTGTAACCTGAGCCACCGTGTGCCACGAATCTCTGCATGTGAACTATCAACAAAAAATCAACAGTGTTATTGAGAATCGATACAGTATCACGAAACATAATCTCACGATTCTCAAGCGTATTGATATTTCCTCGCCGCCCTATCTATGCAGGAGTGCTGGCTGGTCATGACAACAGAGTGAGCTGTATCGGCGTGTCCTCAGATGGGATGGCGTGTTGCACAGGATCCTGGGACAGCTTCCTCAAGATATGGAACTGAGGCGGTTCCTCGCCAGCGAGCAGAACGAGAGCAGTTAACTTCTGCCTGGGAGAAAGTGAAGAAGATTAAAAAAATAAATAAAGAAATTGGAGTTTGAGGGAGGGGATGAGGGGCGAGGAGCCGCATAGGGTGAGAAGAGGGTATTTTAATTGTGCCAAGTCCTATCTAATGTTGGAGAGGGTCGTAATGTGAAGATGTTCTCCTCTCACATCGCGCTCTCACCTTTCTTCTCACTTTATGGGGGAATTCAGGGGCGGGACAAGGGGTAGGGGGTCTCAGTAAAAGATCATTCCTCTTAATAGTTTAATATATTGCGGTTAAAACAACGATAACAATATGCACATTTATCGCAGGAATTCAGAGGTCACCCAATGAGAACAGTTGCCAAATGGAAATGGTAGCACACTGGATGAGAAGGAATACGTGTCAAGTTACAGCCTGTGTAGGTTCACACTAGCTATACTTATATGCTGTGTTTTATATCAAAGCATAAGTTATGTCATATGAATAATATGAGCTTTTTTTTTTTTTTTTGTTTCAGACTGTTGTTTGTTCTTAGTTTTGCTAGATTCCCTAGATGCTTACATTTACTTTCTTTTCATTTTCTAACTTTAATTAAAATTATAGTTTGCAGATGTCTGCATTAGTGTTTGAGTTGTTTTGTATGTGATTGATGGACAATATTTACCAGGATTTGGCCTGACCCCCCCCCCCCCCTCTATAGCTAGACCTGAAAAGTGCTTTGGGTAAACTGTTGAAATGACAGATGGGATAATAAAATGGTTTTCACGGTTCACTAAGCACTTATAAAAAAAGATGACCCCATTTTTCTCAGGCCAGGAGGACTTTTTGTACGAGTGTTACACGGAGGATAACTGCTATTGTGTGCATATGAGCAATACATCTGAATCTGTATGTGACCGCTTACTTTTTCCTCTGCATGGCACAAGATAAACTTCAAGGACAGTTTGTGTACATACAGAAAGAAAATATGTCGAAGTTCTGCCTAGAATTTGGACTGCCTCTTTTCCAACACTGGATACACGATGTGCAAAGTAAAGCAATACTACCTTTCTTAAAGACTGTAATAAACATGGGATTCTGCATTACACAAGTCTTTAGTGTTCATTTCAGATATGACTCAAGTTATTTGTTTATAACTTGCCTGTATTTAAACCCTGAGGGTTGAAATATAGCGTCAACATTGTCTGTGTGTACTACTCTAATTAATTTTGACAAAGAAAACAAAATCTGTACTTTCACTCCAGTTATTTAGGAATTAGAGGTTTGGATAAAAGCACACAAACATGTTGTGCCTTTTTATTTAAACTTAAAGTGGCCATCCTTAAGATTTGTCCTGGTTGAGTAAGAATTTCCATTTGAGTGAAAACAACGGTGCTTAAAGTTTAGCCTCAGATTTATGAATGACACCAAGTTACTGCAAATATACAAATACTGCAATACTACCATCAGTGGTCCATAGACCCAGTCACCATTGTGTCTCCTCCTCCAGTGACATGAGACACGTTTTAAATGAAAAGCTTTGAGATTTCCCCTTTAAAAATGTAGTTTTATTTTGAAAAGCTACCCTCTAGTTTTTATTACTGAAGCTTCAATACAAAACATAACAAGTGGAGATAAAGAGGCATAAACAATAGTGTCAAATCCAGGATTCAAATAAAAGGAGCAAGAAATATTATTTTTAACAAAATCAGTGAATGTTTAGAATTAGGCTTTTATTCCGTTAAATAAATAAAGACTATGGATGTTGAAGAAAATTCAGTACCTTAGGAAAAAAAAAAAAAACCTTCAAGGAAAGCACAAAAGCAAAACTATTTCAAAACAAATTAAAAGATTTAAAGCTGAAGTATGAATGGAAATTATTTTTATTTGTATTTACAAGAGGACAAAACAGGATAGAAAGCTGCATAATAAACGTAATATACACAAGGAAAAACCATCAGTTTAAGAAAGCTGTACACATAAAAGCTTGTTTAAAGAAATGAAGAAGTGGCAGGATTCTGTACACGTTGCTGCAGTGAATCATCGGTTCTCCTTATCCAGAGACGCTGCCAGCGCTCTGCGGTCCATCTGTCCGAGACGCTGCTTATCTGGGGTGGACACCTTCAGCTTCATCTGGAAAGTGGGGAGGACAAATTATCTCAGTTGATTTACTTTCCGCGTTGGAACTAGGACAACTAAATTACTCAACGTCACCTTAAAAAGTCAATACAGGTTCAGTAAGTTTTCAGTTAAGTTTAATTATATAAAGGAGGCATCGCAGCGAGCGCATGTATACAACACCTGAGCACGTTGATCCCTGGGAGAGTTGGTCCCCTTAAGGAGCTGCAGCGGGGAGCGGCCTTCGTTACCTTGAAAACAAAAAGGAAACGTCAAGCGATAACATCTCGTCATCATATACAACGAGAAGCCACGAACGCTCTACACACCTTTCTGCTTCAGTTTTCCGGACTGTCCCTTGTTCTCATTGTTGACGTTCTTCACAGCGACTCGGACAGCGAGAGGAGAGGAGCCTCCTTTTCCGCCCTGCGCTCTTCTAGCTTTCAGCCCAGAGGCGCCAAAGCCTTTTCCCAACCACTGTGGCTTGAACACCACCTGACTGGGGCTCTTAGGGTCAAAGGTGGGGCAGCGGATCCCGGAGCCGAGCTGCGGCTGCTCTGGGCTGGGGACAGCCGGTGGCTCTGGTGCCGGGGGCAAAAAAGATTCTTCTACAAGAGCTTTGGTTTCTGCTTCCTCCGACACCTGAGCTGTGGGAACATCGGAATCAGTGGGGAGGGAAGGTTCAACGGGGGACTCCGACTCAGCAGTGACGGAAGGAAGGGCGTACAGATGATCTTCACCGAGGGGCTCCACTCCTGCACTCAGCACTGGGGATGCGGTACTGTCACAGTGCACCTCCGCAAAGATCTGGGATGAAGTTGCCCCCTCGTGGTAAGTTATCAGGCTCATGCTCAGTCGCTTGTGAAGAGGAGTCTCTCTTGCTTCTTCAGCCTCCTCCAGGCTAATGTCCGCCTCAGTTTGTAGTTCCACCTCCACTTGGGGCTTCTCAAGAAGCACAAAGGGGCTCAAGTCACCCACACTTTGGAGAGGGGGCTGCACGGGGGTGGCCAGGAGGTTAGCGTGCTCAGCCAGAGAGTCGAAGGTGTGGGAGGGCAGAGGTGCCAGGAGGGGCTCGGTTGAAGCCGGCGCTTCACCCTTATAGCTCTCCTCTTCCTCCACTGCGTCACTGAAGCATTTCTGAGGAGCTTCATGGACTTTGCCTTCAGACTCATTGTGCAAAAACACGCCCAGGCGGCGGGCAAAGGACCCAACTGTCACTGCAGGGGGGGGGAATGCAGAAACATCATGAAACCTCATGTTACAGGACATTTTGCAGGTGAGAAGAGCAAAGTTGAAAGTTATTCTTCGACAAATATATAGTTACCTCTCATGACTTCTCGGACAGGGGTGCGGCTAATGGAAATGGAAGGTGAGCGGGGATCCGTGAACGCCAGCGGACACTCCATTTTGGACACACCGACCTGGGAAAAATTACAAATATGTTGTAAGGTTAACCTGTTTTTTTTAATGCCCCCCCTCCCCCGATACTTACAGCATGTCTGGTAACCTACCTGAATGGGTGTACGGTCGATCGCTGTTGAAGGAGAGCGTGGATCGATCAGATCACTGACTCGACTGTTCTTGAGCGCTGGTTCTGCTTTCACTGGTGCAGAAACCACAATCTTGCTCTCACTGGATCCCATGATGCCTATTTAAAAAGTTACCTGGCTCACAGGTAAATAGATCAGAATACAGTTTTATTGTCTACCAGAGAAAAAAGAAGGAAAAAAACAAGACACACATTGAACAAATATCGTAACAAAACAGTCTCCAACTATAAAACACAGTAAACTAGTATACGGTATAAAAATATAAGATTTTCAAAAAGATTAAACTTATTCATTGTCATTTGTAAATAAAATCCCACCAGCAAATTTCCATAATGAAAAACTTGACGTCCTGACATTCATTTATAAAAAAAAATAATAATAATAATAATAATAATAATAATAATAATATATATATAAAAATATTTAAAAAATCTAAATATGCAGTATATATAAATAATCATTAAAAAAAATCATATATATATATATATATATATATATATATATATATATTTTTTTTAG